>JABUQX010108122.1:0-15012 GCA_015478945.1 Trachelipus rathkii | reverse complement strand
CAATATATATATATATATATTTTTATATATATATATATATATATATATATATATATATATATATATATATATATATATATATATATATATATATACTGTTTTTATATATATATATATATATATATATATATATACTTATATGGAGAACAATATATATATATATATATATAAATTACTATAAAATAAGGAAAATTAAATTTCTATTTATATAAACGAAGGTTTAAATAAGTAATCATATTTAGGGACAGGGCCTGGGGTTTAAAGTAATTAATTTTTTTTTTGTACATTTTGTTTCGATCAGTTTTCTTGCGCCCGTTGAATAAAACATATGGCAATGAACGTGAGTAAAACGTCCTCCACACTTGACTCAGCATTCCCCCAAATTTCTACCTCATCCGTCCCCTTCCTTCAATATTCTTTTAATGAAAATTTTCATACACCTTGCAAACACACATACACTACACTCACACACACACACACACACACACACACACACACACACACACACACACACACACACATATATATATATATATATATATATATATATATATATATATATATATATATATATATATATATATATATATATATATATATATATATATATATATATATAAGAGAGTGAGAGAGAGAGAGAGAGAGAGAAAGTGTTGTCGTCGTTGGTTAGGAGGAATTAGAGTTTTAATACTAATGGCTCGCCATTGCTGCAATTAAAAGGATACATTCTCAAGTATTCTCCAAGAGTACTACAAAAATACAAGATAAAATAATCTTAAATGCAAAACTTAAATTACAGAGGAATTATATTAAATATCTTCATTTTATATTTATTATAATGGAAGTATGTAAGTAATTTTTTTAACACACACACATATATATATATATATATATATATATATATATATATATATATATATATATATATATATACATATATATATATATATAGAAATATATATATATGTATATACATATATATATATATATATATATATATATATATATATATATATATATATATATATATATATATATATATATATATATATATATATATATATATATATATATATTAGATATGGACCGGATATTCATATTTGTATTCGTATTCGAGAATATTCGCATATTTTTATTATTCGTATTCGTATTCGAAAATTTTATCCGAATATAAAACGAATATTTTATATTATCGCAAAAATCATTTGCCACACGTTAATACTAGAGTTGCCACCTAGGATATTTATTATCGTCAGTTAAATCCCTGTTTAGACTCAGTTTGTTTATATTATAGCTTTAGTGTAGTGAAGGTTATCGGTGAAATTCTGTTGCGCACTATTCAAACTTGAATAATTATAATAATGGCAAATACATCTAGTTTGGTCTGGGATTATTTCGATGTCATATCCGATGAAAAGGCTAAGTGCAAACTTTGTAGCATGAATTATTCCCGAAAAGGGGGAGTTACATCAAGTCTCAGAAACCATCTAAAAATTAAACATATTGAAGAGTTCAAACGAATGTGTGAAAAAGAAGGATTAAAAAAGGAAAATCGAAAGCGGAAGGCATCACCAACGCCTCTTGTAAAAGCAAAGCAAGCAACTCTCGAAATGTGCTTCGAGAAAAATAAAATATGGAATGATAACGATGTAAAAACTATAAGAGTAGATACCAAAATAGTCGAGATGATTGTATTAGAAGACCTTCTATTTTTACATGTACATAAGATGTTGTTGGTACAATATTGAATAGTTAACTTAAAGACATCTAATATTTATGTTGAAGATAGAATAAGAAGAATGGGTTTAATAATATTCGTATTCGTATTCGCGAATATAAAAAAATGTATTCGTATTCGTCTTCGCGAATATAAAAAATTCATATTCGTTCCACCTCTATAATATATATATATATATATATATATATATATATATATATATATATATATATATATATATATATATATATATATATATATATATATATATATATATATATATATCTCTACTTTTCTTATCCTTTCCGTTCATTTTTTCTTTTAGCAGCTTTTGTAAACAATCACTGTTAATCCATTAAGTCTGCCTATATTGTTGCCTATCTTAAGATATTTTTTCCAACTTTCTTTTAATAATGTTTTTAATTTATGAATTTATCTTACAATTAAACTGAAACTCCACCCATCTCACACTTCATTTTTAATGCACTAATCAGCTTTGAATAGTTGATACTAGAAGGACTACCATAGATGAATAAATTATTTTTATAATTTCAACTGGTACAAAGAATATTTAATTTTTTTTAATACCTTAAAAATTCAATCGTTTCAACTATCAACTCCACATAGTCGTCCACACAACTACGTCGTTATCAAAAATAAATATCTTGAACCTGTCCCTTATTTTATTGACATATATATTATTAATTATATAATAATAATAATAATAATAATAATAATAATAATAATAATAATAATAATAATAATAATAATAATAATAATAATAATAATAATAATAATAACAATAGTAATGTGTAATAACAATAACAATCAAAAATGGCAATAACAATAGCAATAATAATAATAATAATAATAATAATAATAATAATAATAATAATAATAATAATAATAATAATAATAATTAATAATATCTTACCCTGATTTTTGTCTGATTCATTGTTTAAACAAAGTAATGAAAAATGTATCTATTGGATCTAAGCTTTCATGTATAATAAATTTCATTTTGGATTAAAAATTTCTGCAGTGACGCAAAATCTAATACCAAATATATTAAATAATTTTATTACATATTTCTATTTTTGAAATTTTAATTTTTTTTAAATTAATATCTATTGTCTCTGTTACTGAAAATCAATTAATAATTTAATATCCAAGAGTGTAATTAAATTAGTTTTTTAAGTATTTTGTGAAATTATAACGTGAGAATTTAGCAGTCTGCGTCAAGTACAGATTTTTATAATTACTATTTTTTTTCTTTTTCTTTTTTTTTCTTTTTATTCCTGTGAAAATCTGTTGAATAAATAGCTTTAACGAAAGCTTTGAAGAATAAATTAATTTGCATTTACCTATTTTGAAATAGCATTTCAAGATGCTATTGAAAATACTTATTTATTCTCTTAATCCATTTTCAGTCAAAATATTTTTAACATTTATGGTAAAAATTTCAAGACTATTTTGTTGTTTTCGAAATTTTGGAAAATTGGATATAAACCAATTAAATTCAATATAACTAATAAAAACAATATAAATCATTAAAAAAATAGTCAAATGAAATTTGAAACCAAATAAAAATGGAAAGTAAACCAATGTATACCATTTCAATAATAAAACCAAATAATAAACTAATTGTTTATATATATATATATATATATATATATATATATATATATATATATATATATATATATATATATATGTATATATATATATATATATGTATATGTATGTGTGTGTGTGATGTGTGTGTGTGTGTGTGTGTGTGTGTGTGTGTGTGTGTGTGTGTGTATATATTATATATATATTATATATATATATATATATATATATATATATATATATATATATATATATATATATATATATATATATATATATATATATATATATATATATATAATAATAATAATAATAATAAACCAATGCAAACTAATTAAAACCAGTATAAACCAATACAGCCATTAAAAACAAGTAAAAACCGATAAAAACACAATTTAAATCAAGAGAAACGACATCAAAAACAATAAATATAGTATGAAATATAAACCAATTATGATATGAATACAAAGAGTTACAAAATGATTTAAATTTTAATCAAAAGAAGAAATTATAATCTGTCATCTCCTGACAAAAAAAAGATAATTTAATATTTATTAAAGATAATACTTTAATTATTCATTATAAAATTTAGATTTTTTTCCTTTTGTTTATTTTTATTTCTTTTTATGTCTGTAATTACTATAATCAATTTTATTAAAATAATATTTAATATAATATTTAATAATATTTAATATTTGATTTATTATGTTTTTAATATACTTTCCAACTTAGATAACGAATTACAAACTAGTATTTATGAGTGCGTACGTGAGGATGTTTTTGTAGGTGTGTGTGTATGTGTGTGTGTGAGGGCGTGTAGGTGTGCTAGGGTGTGTGTATTTTTGTGTGAGGGCGTGTAGGTGTGTAAGGGTGTGTGTGTCTGTCTGTCTGTTTGAGTAGAAATGCCATAAATTTAAATATGTCTCTGAGGTTAGGGAATTTAGCATATAGTCATCTTTAAAATTATTATTATTATTATTATTATTATTATTATTATTATTATTATTATTATTATTATTATTATTATTATTATTATTATTATTATTATTATTATTATTATTATTTATTCTTTATTATATATCATTAGTTATATTTATTTATTTTGATTTCTTCTAATTAATATTTTATTATTATTATTACTATAAATATTATTATATTATTACTATAATTATTATCTATTATATTATTATTACTTATTATTCATTATTAATTATATTATTATTATTATTATTATCTATTATTCTTTACTTATTATATTATTATTTATTATTATATTATCTTTTTATATGTATTATTATTATTCATTATTTTTATTTCTATCATCTAACCCTCTCTCTCCTCTCTTCTCTCTCTCCCTCCTCTCTTCCTCTCTCTCTCGCTCCTCCCTCTCTCTCTCGCTTTTTTCTCTTCTATCTTCTCTGCCTCTCTCTCTCTCTCTCTCTCTCTCTCTCCTCTTCCCTCCTCTCCTCTTCTCCTCGTCTTGCCTCTCTTGCCTCTACTCTTCTCTTTCGCTTCTTCTCCTCCCTTATCTATTAATTATTATTATTACTTATTATTATTACGTATTTATTATTATTATCATTCATTGATAGATTATTATTATTATTATTCATATTATTATATCATTATATATTATATATTGATTAGTTGATTATTATTCATATACTCTCATGCTTCTTACGGTTTCTCTCTCTCTTTCTCTCTCTCCTCTCTCGCTCTCCTCCTCTCTCTCTCTCTCTCTCTCTCTCTCTCTCTCTCTCTCTCTCTCCTCTTCCTCGGCTCTTTCTTTTCACAGTTTTCAAAACTTGCTTGCTTTTTTCGCTTTTCCCTAAACCAACAACTCAAAAACTAACTTATCTAACCAGAGGCACAATTACTATAAAACACCGGCATCCTTCGCAACGAAACACACACCTACCACAACCTTAACGCTCATAACAACCTACTACACCATACAACAACAACCAACAACAACAACGAAGTATTCGATTACAACAACAACAACAACTTAACAACAATCAACAACAACAGCCGAAAACCGTTCCTTGTTTCTAAACAACCTACTCCCTCACGCGTACTAACCAAGCGTTATTTCTTCTCCTTTCGTTCTTCCTTTTGTTCTTCACTCTAAATGAAGTTTTGGATGCTTACTTACTTTGCCAATGTGTCAAGTGCTGATGTAGACCTTGATCAATGGAAAATGACATCGTAAACTTCACGCCATTTAGTTTTTATTTTCCATCTCTCTCTCCTCTCCTCTCTTCTCTCTCTCTCTCATTCTTCTCCTTCTCTTCCTCTTCTCTCCTCTCCTCCTCTTCTCTCTCTCTCTCTCCTCTCTTCCTTCTCTTTCTCTCTCTCTTCCTCTCTCTCTCCCCATCTTCTCTCTCTTACCTCTCTCTCTCTCTCATCTCCTTCTCTCATCTATATATATATATATATATATAATTTATAATAAATATTATATTAATATATATATAATATAAATTATTATATATTATATATATATATATATATATATAATAATAATATATTTCATATAATAATATATATATATATATATTTTATATATTAATGATAATTTAATGATTCTTACTTACTTTACTCAGCTAACTACGTATTATTTTCACGCAATGAGACCACCTGAATATAGACAAACCGAAGTAAAAGACGAGATAAAGCTTAAGAAAGAGATGTAGATCAATTAAAGGATCAGAATTGACCCTGAATGTTTGATCTTGTTCAGATTGAACATAGATACAATTAGAACGAGAATATATAGAGAGACAAGTAAAGGAAGCACACGTACGGAAATGAGAGACCAAATTGAGAAAGTGTGTGCGATGAGTGTACCGCCCCAGTCAAGCATTACTTTATATGAACATTCACACTCAACTCCCATACATAGGTTGCAGCCTCGTGTGCAAAACCCTACATCTATTTACCCGTAGGCTTTCCTTTAATATGTCTAACAGTAATCATGAGACTTATCAACCCTATGAGATAGACTTTCTACACTAGTAGTAACTACGTACGTACGCTGAAATTAATTATATCTCACACTATACTCCTTACTATGTTGTAGGATAATATTCGTATCAAATAGGATAACTACTTAGTCACCCTACCTATTAGCCAGGTATAGCTATACTTATTATATATATATGAGGCCATATATTCAATAACACTAAATTCCCTATCTATCTACTACCACTAGTATATAAAACCCCGCCATCTCCCTATTATGCACCTATTCCGCCTCGCCAAACCACATATCTCTCCCTCCATGACCACTGCGTTTGACACTCAATCCACTTTTTATCTCGGTCCACGTCCCAAGCGGTCGTATCCCAACCACATCGCCACAATACCATCCGCTTAACCAACCGCTATCATTCATCCTTTCCATGACCAACAACCATTTCAACATACTTTTCATTTTTCTCGTTACCCCTTTCTTCCCACCCACACAACTCTCTAATCGTTCATTCCTCATTTTATCAATCTTCTCACACCCTAGCACGCCCCAAGATTGTCCATCTACACACACAAATATTTAAATATATAATTTCATTATTCCACACCCATTAGTTCTTCAACATTACAATAACAACAGCAAACAACATACCCTCATGCAAACTCTAGCCACTCAAGACCTAAGTCCCTTTACATCACCAACAGTTTAATTGCACATCCACTTTCTGCCATTCACAAACTTTCCTAGCTACACTCTGCATCATCCTTCTTCTCATCCAAAACATACCTAAATATTTAAACTCAGACATTTTCAGCGCTTCACCATCTAAATAACTCTCACTCCCTGAGGACTTTTCCTACCACAAAACCATACACCTTACTCTATCTGACGATTTACTCAAAAAAACCCCTCCTCTTCACACAACCCTGCCAAATCTCATTACAAATACCATCTCCAAACTCCTCAGAATTCCGCCATCTACAAAACCAAAATCATCGCGATAAATAGTAGCACCCTAGCACTCATCTTTCATCTCCATAGTCTAACACCAATTCCTGCCACCCCATCTCTAATTCTTTCAAAACCCCATGCCATATACAATTGAATAACCAAGAACATAACACAAACCCTGCCTCACTCCACTATTATACCTAAACCAATCACCTTTATACACTCATATATATATTATAATTACATATATATATATATAAATATATATATAAATAATAAATATATTATATAAGATAAATTAACATAGTATATATTATATATATAATATACTATTTATATACTATATATATATAATCATATAGAGACAGCAGAGGGAGAAGAGATATAACGCATATTCAAGCGATGAAATACCCCATTTTAATGGTCACTTTCTCTTTTCTTCATATTCTTTACACATCACCTCTCTGGCAACATTTACCTAAACCACCCATTTATCCACATGTCAAACCCACACCCTCTTTTACAACATCTACAACATCCCTACTATCTTATATCCCTTAGTGTGGGGAGCAGACTTGCCCACATTCATATCCTGCGTATCTAGAACGAAAAGTGACGGGAGTTGGTTGGCTCCGCTACCACTATCTCTTCCAGGAATGCTAATGAATGCCTCGAAATCTGATCGCCTAAACGCTTATCTAAATTAATATGTATGTACATGCGAATGTCAGAGAATAATATTAGAAAAAGAGAGAGGATGATGTATTTAGAAGGCAATATTTAATTTCTCGCTGACAACAAAGACAAAAGAAACTGTGAAAATGGGTGTGATTTTCAATTTCAGCGAAAAGTTGGCAATTTTAAATACTTTACATATGGTAACCTGGATTACTAGAATTCTATGTAAATTTAAGTTTTAAAACTCAAGATATGTGAGTTCTTGACGTATGTTCATCTGAGAAATGTTAAGGAGTACCATTTTCTGATAACTGGATATGTTTTATTGGGGGTAGACTTCCAAATATGTTTGGGACCCGAATTGTCGATAGTGATCAAAAAAAGGATGTATAAACATGTCTTTATAGTTTTATGAGAAGGAGAAGGTATTTTTAATAAATCTTAAACACAAAATATTCAAGAAGTAACTACGAGTTCGTGTAGTAGAAGATTCGAAGTGAAACAGCACTGATGATTTGTTGGGTGGAAAAATTAAGCATGGTGGATTAAACATGAGATTAAATGATTATCATCATTAGTTGAATTGATGTCAAAGTAAGATAAGAATCGTTAACAGGGAGAGTGACATGAAAGAACTATGCAAGGAGAAAAGTAAAAAAAGCGTCTGTAACTGTACTTAAACCACTTGATGAAGCTTTCAAAAGAAGTGACATATATAAGAAGAAAAAAGAAATACTAAAGTTATGACTAGAGAAAAAAGAGAAATAACATCTTGGAAGTAGGATGAAGGCTTATAAGAATAAGAAAGCTCTTCTGGGGAAGCGGACCGAAATTAAAAGAGAGTAAATGTCTGTAGATAAAAGGAGCGAGATAAATTAATTTTCTTTGCCAGTAAGCAAACATGTATGACGACTGAAAGCAATCTCTCCATCTTGCCTTGCCCATGCTTCATTTAGTCCTTGTGACACTCGCCAGCTAGCTCGCTCGCAATCCACCCCGTTACAGTCCGCTACTTTATCTCACCGACGCCTCCCGTCCCCGACCTGTACCTCAAAATCTTAGCAAACATGCATCAGTTGCAGAACAATATTTCTGCCTCCCGAACCCCATGCGCATGGCACCGCCTCGCATGGAACTGAGCCTACAATAACAATAGCACACGCAACCCGCACTCGTTGTGGTGGATGAGGAGGAAACTCGTATTCTTGAACCTCAGAGATGATAGACACCGCCGTCTCCCGATCCCACCAGTTAGAACACGACCTGCGCCCATTATTGGACTTGGCAGGAAAACCGAAGGCATTCCTGCGGCAACAGTCACAGCCAATTCAAGGCAGACCTGCGTCCGATGGCACGAACCAACAACCTGCGCCCACAAGGACAGATACCGATGAAACGAGAGAAAAAAAAAACTAGCGGCACATGGGAAAGAGCTGGCATGTAAATACAAATTTTGTAGTATATCGATACTAGTCATGGATACTAGTAACGCCATAAAGATATTACGTTAGGTATGATAGCGTAACTAATCGTGTACTGTTAGTAGTATATTACGGGTAGTAGTAGGTTAGTAATAAAAGGTTAATATATATAAAATATTATAGTAGTTATCGCATGGTATATATTATGATGAATTATATATATATATCTCATAGATATATATATTATAATATACATATACTATATAGTATACTATATATTACTCACAAAAAAAGAATATATAGCTTGAGTTAAATGCTAACCATACACTATTTCAAGTTTAGTGAGATTCTTTGCCTTCTAGTGATATAGCATGCAGTTTAAGCTTTAACAGGCTAAACTTAAGAACCTCGCCAATTTGGCATATCATTAATACAGCTGATAGTATACTCATACGATCCATATACCTATCCAATCCTCCTTTAAATGCTGCAAGTGAGTCACAATCAACAACTTCCAACAGCAAAACATTTCAAAAATAAATAACCCTATTACTGAATGAGCATTTTCTCACATCAAGAAGGCTTGCCTGCCTACTACTTAATTTTCGTATCATGTCACGTTGTCTCCCTTACGTGATCTACTATAAAAATTTATTGATCTCAGTATTATCGAGAAGTGCAAATATTTCTTAACTGTCTATGAAATCCTAGACCCCTCTAAGATCGCCATTAATCTAGTCGAGGATAACATATTTAAAACATCCTATTAGCCTCCTACTTCACAATTATTTCACCTTGCAAAGTCGAGAGGATCAGTTCATAGAGTGCGCTACATAATGTTTGCACTCCCTCCAGTATATCTGTTTTTTTTATATTATACAGCTTTCTTAAAATCCCCCCCTTGCTCTTGTAAAAGAACCGTTTTTTACTATTAAATCAGTTAGCGCCATTCCGTCTATAAAATTTTTCATTCGACATCGCTCAAGATAGACAGATTGTAATAATAAGAATGAAAAGGTTAGTAAATAGCGTCTATTCGAATTAAGAATAATTTTAAAATCAGTTAAGAAATTCAAAAGAAAGACAGTGCTTTTTAATTAGTACCACATGTCTCGATAGAAATATCGTTGCGATTTAACAATGCATTTTAATATTTGATTTATGTTTTTCAAAGATTATGTTATATCCATACATGGTGCATATGTTAATTAAAAATATTTAAGTTATCAATTATTTTGGGGTAAAGTATGAATAAGAAGCCGGTTTCCTTTTATATATAATATAATAGCCTGATATTTATATATATATATAGAGATACCTGATAAAATACTATATATATAAGAAGGATACATTTAGTAATTATGTAAAGATATTATATATATATACTTATATATTTATCACTATTATATATATACTAGTATATAAATCTCAAATGAATATACACTACAGTGAGCGGCCGGCTCGTTGAAACTGCGCGAATATAGGAGGGGCGTGTAAGTTAATAAGCATTGCTGTATATAATAGATAGAGTGATATAATAATAATAAGATAAGTAAATGTGTATTATATACGTATCATAAGTAATAGAGTTGTAATAGTAGTATATGTATTTCTAGATGTACTCACGATAATAAGATATAATAAGGCGATCATAGCTGTAACGGGTAAAGGCAGGATAGAGGTATATAGTGAATAATACAAAGTATGTATATCATGATAATAATGGAATATGTGTTGTACTAAATATAATACTATAGTTATATATATATAATATAATAATATATATATATATATATACTATATAATATATATATAGATTATATATTATATATATATTATAGTAATTCAGTAGTAAATAGCAAAATAGCATGAAGGGGATTATGGTTGAAACAATATATATATATAAAATTATTATATATATATGAGTAATAAGATCGTAAGGAAAATCAGGCATATAGAGATATAGTATAAATAGGTAAATGAAACTTATAAGTATTAGGTATACTAGTAGATAGGCTGTAGTGAGTAGTCGGATGAACTAAATAACAATAGGTACTGATTTAGTATATACTATATATAAGGACAAATCTAGGTTAAATTAATTTTTTATATTTATGTGAAAGTGTTTAAATTAAAATTACAACTCTTTTTGTTTATTAATATCGATTGCATGCATTCGAACATCAGTTCTGAATTAAAAAGATTTGATTAAATTATATTGATGGAAATATTAAAATCAAAAGTATCTTTTCTAAAAATAGCTCCAACTATCTGACTATGACATCCCCAGGAAAATGGTTAGGTTTTTATATTATGGGTGAAAATGTGTGCATAAATTCTATAGACTCTTTTTTTTATATCGATTGTGCTATGCATTCGAAGAGGATATCTTAACCAGAAAAGCCTTTAAAAATAAAATTGTATTGGTATAATGTCATAATCAAACAAATACGAAAAAACGTCATTGCCTGCTTATACTAGGAATTGTGTCTCTCTCTCTCTCTCTCTGCTCCTCCCTCTCTCTGCTCTCGTCTCATCCTCATCCACAAGAATATAATAAGTTAATAATATATCAACCCAAAGTGAATAACGGAAGAGATAAAGGTATACATATGGAATATATATATATAGTAGTATAATACTATAATATATATAATATAGTAGTATACTATAACTATATATATATATCACCACGGCGATCATGGAGCTCTTGCATATATTTTCACTATGTTATTTCTCGCCACAAAAAATAAACACAAGCTCCTCCCCCGTTAAAAAGCGAATAAACTGACTTTAGTGTCTCCTGTGCACCTGCTTCGTATATACAGTAAAAAAAGACAGTTGCATGGGACATAATTCTAAGCTACTCTATGTTAAATTGCACCTTAGCGTGGGGAATATTTATATCGAAAAACTCTCCAAGTTGTATGAATTTGAATAAGAGCCAAACTTGGCAACATTTTATAAAAAGTTTACTATGGAATTTTGAAATCTTTATTTTCGTATGTTGCCATGTTTTTGTCTTATTTTTTAAGAAACTATTTAAAGTTGCTTTATTTTTAGCGGCCCGCAAACGTAGAGCCCCAAATTTTCTTTAATAAAATATATTTGCAATAAAATATTTTATGTTGGAAATTTAGCAGTTGAAAAAAGGATTCCTTTGTTATATATGTCTACTTGATTACTCAATTTGTATGTACTTAAAGTTGTTTAAAAAATAAAACTTCAGATGCATCTTTTCCCTATTTACAAAAATTTCATATTCTATTTTCAACATACCTAAATGCGCTGGCGAGTTTTTGAATTGGAGGGCTTGCAGCCCAATAGCCGCATAAAGACGAGCCGCCCACTGGTTATTTATAATAATAGTATAATATAGAATCTATTATTTATATATTACTTATATTGCTATATATTATATATTATTATAAATAATATATAAATAATATATATACTATATTATGAATAAATAGTAGTTATTATAATATATATTTTGATACAAAGAAAATAAACATCCTCCCTCACGGGCAGAGGCCCCTTAATCAAGGAGGAGGTGTCTCATTATAACAGTACAGAGCAGGAGCCGTGAAGCCAAGCCCCCAGGAGGAAACAGCTCACATTCTCAGCCACCGACCAGTGCGAACCTGGACCTCCCGCTTGTTTGGCTGAGTTTCTCTAACATTTCTACGAAACCCCGGGGCTGCCATTTTTTTATATAATAATATATTAAATATATGAAAAAAGAAAAAATTTTTTTTTTATCATATCAACAGTGTACTCTGAAACATTAAAGTGTTGGAAGAGGTGTTCACCTATCACCTGAAGGTATATATGGAATGTAAATTATACTACTGAAAAAAATTATTTTATAGTTTTCATGCTATTATTAATATAATATAATATCATATAGGCCTATACATTGTAATTTACTACTAGTAAGTTAAAGGATTCTGGAAATAATTTGGTAATGTTATATTTATTATATACTTATATGATTATACTATATATACTAGTGAATATCTTCTGGGAAGTAAGTGGAAAGAAGGAAGGCAGCTTCCATTATAAATTACAGTCTATGATATATTTGAGTGCTTAGTAGTATATAGGTCCTTAGCTTGGGTAAGGTGTGATATACATATTTAATTATATTATAGATAATTTTTAGTATAGTATGTTTTATTGCTATATAGTATCGTATATGCCGAAGTAATGGTTTACTCTGTAAAAGCATTTCAATTACATAGTTCTTAAACGTTGAAAGAGTAACTGTCTACTGTTAGCAATCTGACATAATGTACCATTCATCTCTCGACAGGATAATTTTCGAATTTTTATATGGGTAGCAGCCTTTGATTAATTATTGTATACGTAACAGTAGAAGTGCGCATAGACTACGATATATTATAGTAGATTCCGAAGCACAAATTTTACATTACACTAATCATCATTTTTGCAATTTTTATGCTAACCATTGCGATGAAAGATCCAACAAGTGCTGTAGCCGTTTGGACGAGAATCAATCGGATTGGTAGCAATCTATAAATACTGTGTTTGATTACATGTAAGATGAAAGGAATAGTCAGTGCCAACGCGTGATGGGCATTAGACCAAGAATGGGCAGAGTTGATTGTTAAGAAAGAACAAGAAAGGCGGAAAAGTAAAAAAAAAATACAAATAGAACACTACTCAAATCATACTCATATGATGAATTCTCTCTCGTGAATATATTAAGTGAATAGAGTACTCTAAATTGCGAAAAATGTTAACGGTTATTTTATTTAGAACTCGATACGTATCTTTGACAGCTTCACTGTGTTCATAAAGAGAATTGGATTTAATTATATATTTTATTATTATTTATGATTCTATTATTAAAAATCGCCTGGTATTATTAATGTATTAGTCTCGGTGATGATTTATTATCATTTTCTATATATATATAGTACTATTTATATACTATTATCATATATATCATATATATATAATATACTAATATATATATAGTATTTATACGCTTTGTTACTTATACTACTATATATATTTATATATAACTATATAATATATATCTATAGTATATCAATTCACTGATTCTAATTCCACGCCACATTGAATTTCCCAGACTGAAGGTATTAGCATGCACCTAGAAACGTTCAAGAGTAGTAGTACACAGAAGAACAATATGACGTGTCAAGTCGAAAGACTTAAGTCCAGTCCTTACCCGCCCTTTTATACCTATGTAACCAGTTAAATATATTCTATATAGCAATGATTTATATATAATAAATAATATATATAATCCTAATATATATTATCATGTTACAGTATGAATTAAATCTACTTTTATGAGTAAACGTAAGTACCCATTCCTTCTCATGAATACTGTATAAATATCGTTTGTAGATATAAATAATATATATAATCATTAAAAATATACACTTTAATTTTTATTAATATATAGATTTATATATATAGATAATAGATTAATCTATATATATATACGTATATTATATATATACTTATATATATATTTATATATTATTATAGTATTTATATTTACATAAGATTATATAATAATTTTTTACCATACTACTCACAGGCAAAACCCTAATCTAGGAGGGGTAAGAATTATTATAATAATAATTATATATCTAAAGGCA
>JABUQX010108121.1:0-22266 GCA_015478945.1 Trachelipus rathkii | reverse complement strand
TTCGTATTCTCAGAGAACTTATCCAAGAAATATATTCTATCCTTCTCATTCTACACCGATTACAGATGTAGATAATATTCCTAGTACTACAGTAGATCCCAAAAAGAAGGGAGCTATTCCTAAGAGAAGAAAATAATTTAATTAATTCTACTTTAGAAATAAAATAATTTAACAAAATACTAAATAAAATAATAATAAAAACCCTGGAACATAAAAATCTTTACAACCTTCCAATTTTTGAATTTCAATTATTGTTGTATATAGATTTTTTGCTCTTCATAAATAATTTTTATAACTCCACAATTAATTTTAAGTTTTCGAACTTATTGGTTTGATATACTTTGTAGGTCTTACATTACATGTTTGATAACATCGTGTATGTCTTCCGTTAAGTTTGAAGTTAGAATTAGTGACATTGTTTATGTCTTACATGTTATCAATTACACTTAATTGTAAGTTCTGTTGTTGCAGTATACTTGCGATGAGTACTATTGTCCGTCCTATTAGGTCTTTGTTAATTTTAAGATACTTACGTTGTGAGTTCTTGTCTGTACCATCTATGTACTAGTAGTAATTGTTCAATAGGTTGTAATCGTTTATACGTTTATATGTTACCTTATATTATAGTTTTAACATGTTCCATGTTATCTTATACAAGAAAAGAAAATAAAATAGAAAATTTTGAGAAAATACAAAATAAAAATATATGTTACGAAATGCATGATTTAACCACTATAGAGTTATGTATCTGCTTTATATGTTACGCTTTAATCGTATTAAGTTCTTGTATTACTTAAACTAGCTTGGATTTTTTTTTTTGCTTTTATAAAATCTATGCACTTTGGGAAATTCTTTATATTAAATTCATAATAAACAGTATATGCTTTAATAAATTTAAATCAAATAATAATGCTTCATCCTTTTATAAAAAATTTTTTTGCCTTACTAACTATATTATACTTCCCTTTAACGATAACAATTACTGATCGACCGACTGAAAACTTTACAACTAACTGCATACACTTTCAATTCTTTTACTATCATCTTTGCAAAATTTTATCTTCAGATCTCTGATTAAATTTAGAGTATTGGAAGATGAAATTGTTAGTGTATATTGGATTGACCAACAAAATTAATTAAATAAATTTTAATTAATAAATTCCCCTTAGGTTTTAATGTAAAGAAGGGAGCTTATATAAGTCACTAAATCACCACCCGTGACTTTACATGAGTCAATCCAATAAGTATTTCATCTCATGCCCTAGAAACTGAGTCAATTGTACCTGACTTCAGTGATCAGCGGATGTTTTTGTGTGTGTCGTGATATTGTTAAAATAAACTTATTTTATTTTCACTTTCTTTTAATAATAGGTTAAGCAAACATTCAAAGCTTATTAAAACTTGTAATAATGATATAAAAGTAATTTCATTACTTTTCTAACTTTTCTAAGAACTTAAAGTGTAAAATATTGCCGATTTACATGTTTCTAAATTATCTTAAATTGTACTAAAATTGGGTTGTAAATCTTATGTCCATGGTTCGTTCTAATCTCAATAATCGGCGGTTCTGTTCCAACCCATTTATATTCCATTTTATTGGATAGTGAGTCAATAAATTATTGTATTGAGCATCATTATAATCAATAGAAAATTAGATATAAATGTACAATAATGCTCATCATGGCTTTAACAGAGGAATAAAATTCCAATGGAGTAACTTATTTTATGCACTCGTATTATTTAAATATATAATATAAATTTTTTTAAATAATTTGGAACGAATAAATATGTATTGGCCTTTGTTTTTTTATGCAGTCGATAATTTCAGGGTGTCCCCTTTTCTTTTAGCTGAACTTGTGTTACCCCGGATCCTATCTGTTAAATTCATCTGCTATTTGAAACGAATTTAGTATTTTAAGGTAGAATAAGAAAATGTTTTTAAGTAATTTGGCATAAATATTAGATTACTGAAATAAATGCATTTGAATCAAATTCTTAACTAGTTATTTTTGTTATGAAAGAGGTAATAAGGAATATTTAATCACTAATTTAATTCCACGGTAATTATAGTTTTAATATTGACTCCTAAACAGCCCTTGCCGCTTAAAACTGAACGAAATATAGCCCTGAAAAAAATAATAGTACTTAATATATCATATAATATAATAATTTATATATAGTATATTTACTAATATAACTATTATCTATTTATTATAATTTATATAATTATAATTTATTCATTATATATATATAATAATGATATGATATTAATAATAGTATATATAATATATATATATATATATATATATATATTATATATTATATATATATATATTATTATATATATATTTATATAATATTATAATATAATATTATTTATTATATATATTATATATATTTATATAATATATAATTTATATAGTATATATTATATTATAGTAGATATATTATATAAATGTTATCGTATTACCCAAATATCGATGTCCATGTTAACGAGTAATATTGCGTAGAATTTTGAAGCCGGTTTTCTGCCCTATGTAACCGCTAGACCCCCATTTCCTGGGGTACCCGAGATGGGTCTTCCATGGCATCTCTCTGAGAGTATCCCATTGTATTGGGCTCCTCGCTGAAATTTTGCAGTTTAAGTTTTCATAGTAAAGATTTAGATTATGTTTATGAGTGAGCGCATTTTTAATAACCATTAAATCTAAAAAGGTATATTTGAAAGTAAACCTTCATCTAATGATAAGCCTTACAGTTTGTAAGCTAATGAAAACATCGTTTCTTATGATCAACCTTGGTAAAGATAGTTAGTTTCTTTGTAAGGTGTAAGGGAGTAGGTTACGCTTTTATTGATAGTAAATTGTAGTAATTTACTGATTTTAATCAGTGTATTTACTTTGTTAAATTGTTGGACTGTTTATTTCTACCGTAAGGTATGCTTAATCGGTTTTATTAGGTTTAAAATATTATAGTTTTCATTTTGGTTTATTAAAACTTTGTTATGTATAATCAGACTCTTAACTCTCTCTACACTAACGTTACTACTACTTACTCTAACTAAACTTACTTACTATACTACTACTACTACTAATAATAATTAATAATATTAATAAATTATAATATATATATAATTAATAATATATAATATATATAAAAATTAATACATAATTAATTTAATAATAAATAATTCAATAATATATATAATTTGAAACTTACAGTCTGACAAAAATTCACTCTCGTAATTTGAGCGCTTCTGCCAACCTACCCAGTTTGTCTATAGTAAAGTTTGAGTAATTGAGTTATACTTTGTTATTTCGTAAATTTGAAAACCAAAATGATATGTCAGTTAATGTACTGTTGATTGGTACTATATCTTTTTAGGTTCAGAATTGATCTGATGTTGCGTTTATTCTCGTTGAATCTTGTATGATTCGATAGTTTAATTTATTGATGTTTATAACAGAGAATTCTTGACATGTCACGCTTTATTGAAATAGTTCAATGATGTCTATTTTGATAGCAAGAAGACAACTTTTGATGACTATGTTTCGGTATCAATTCATATTCAAGATGCTGTAATCTGATAGAGTTAGGTCCTGTGTTACAGTCGAATTTTCTAGATAAATACTGTTTTAGCTGCTGTAGATATGAGGTTGAAAAGTAGGGATAGGTTTGAGTTTTTTATGTCTGTAATGAGGGATACTATATTTAATAGGTGAAACTTATTCATAGGTCCACTGCTTGGACGTAATGTTTATTCGTTTAGTTCAAAAGGTAGTTTCTATTATTGTAGGTTTTTCGCCATTAGTTAAGGTTTAGATATGTTAGGCTATGTTTAATTTCTGTTACTTTGTTAAATATTATGACAATGTAAATTAACACTGATTTGTTAGAAGAAATGATAAGTTTCTTAAATATTACTGTTCGTGTTAACTGCTGTGATGTATTAGAATGTCGGGCTTGGTTAAGGTTATTTGCTGAGGAGATATATGTTAGGTTTGCCAGAGACATTCTTATCTGAAATGTCAAAACGATATTTATTAATTAGGTTCAAAATAGATGTATTCTACTTTGATATGAGTGGGAACACTTTGATGAAACTATAGGTAATTACAATCGTTTCCTAATTTCGATTTGTTCTCCGTTAAAAGTCTTTCTTCCTTCTACTACAATAATCTTGCGATTCTGCTATTGTTCTCCTAACAAAACAGAGTATTTTTCAACGACCTTATTTTGAATATCTTAACTTACTTCTCACGAGTACTTGTAATATATCTTCTCATCCAACATAGTGAGGTCCCTCTATTTAAAGGGATTTCAATGTACCACCAACACTCCGGTATTTGGGTGTCGTGGGGGGTCCTCCGCATACTGATTTAAGTTGGGAGGAGCCGAATCATTCAGCCTTCTCAACGATCTTGGGACAGCTAAATTACGACCGCCACACATTCCGGATCCGTCCCAACCAATTCTTTGAAACAAACTTGACCTTATGTTTCACCACATAGTCCTTTTCTTTATAAACTACAACACCTTCAACCCTATTGAAATAAAATTGACCACACCCTTTTAACTCTCTTAATGTTTAAAATTTCTCTCCACCAGTTCCATATTATGCCCTCGTCAGTTCTTTTACTGGCACATTGATCAATAATAATCTGGCACCAGATTTGAGTGGGAAACTTTTAGCACATGTTTTCTACGTTAACTATAATTGAAAATGACACTGACTTGCCTCTGGTTGAGCTTCGCGCTTCTAGCGACGACAGGTGTAAGCTGTAATCGTTTGATGGGAGGTAGCCTTGTCGGTTCCTTTTTGGACTAAATCTTTCTCTCCTCATTAATCCCCATGGTTTGCGGATTGTCCTGTTCTCACTGGCCATTTCAGGTAAAGACAATGCTTAATCGGTTGTGGAAAATTTCTCGTTCTCCTTATATCACGCTCGCTAATTTTCATTCAGCTAGAGATCATTGCAGGGACTCTTCGATGAGCAAATTGGGCTTTCATCAAACGAAGTGCTCGATAACCTCCTTGTGGTCTCCTACTGACAAATCGTTATAGCTTTCTGGCCTTGGTTTGTTAAATACATCAGGCCACAAGACTTCAATAACCTACCTGACAGAAGTTCTAGTCTTAGATCTGAAGAGTGGAGGAAAGAAACTCTGTTTGAAACCTGAAATTGGTGTGTGGAATTATTATAGCGTGCGCGCCCACCCCCTCAAAGCAGCAGATATGTGAGCAATTCCTCTTCCTCCACATTTGTCTTCTAATAATCTACTATGACATTTTAGTCGTGATGTATTACATTTATGAATCGGCGCGATGACACATAGCTCCTGAAATCTGATGAGCTGTTAGGAAGGGCGGGTGGCCCGGATTGCAATTCCGTCCCCCGAGTTTTTGAAGAGGATTTGTGCTTCCGTGCAGAGCCCACTCCTCTCGCGTCAACTTTCTTCATCTAATGCCTCGATGAACTACACTTTCCCTCGTTGTTGTTGGAAGGCGTGCATTAAATGTCTAACCTATTCCAAAAAGAGGAAGCCGCTCTGCTGATCCTTCTAAGTATCGCCCTATAGCTCTCACTTGGTTCTGCCTAAGAACTTTGAAACTATTTGGAAATGCACTCAATTTCTATCTAGACCATCTGGAATCTCATTCCCTTCTTTCCGTTCGCAGTACGGCTTTCGGCTCGCTCGAGGGTTCTACTGGTTGTGAATTATAACTTGCGCTAGCACCTAACAGTTTATGGGGTTTTCCGACCCTTGTAGGACTTACGGGGGAGCTGGATATTACCGTGGTGGCGCTTGACAGCTATCCAAAGGCAATTGTGCCGCGGTTGTCATTGGCAGCACGCAGTCCATCTGCTTCCTGGTCATTCAAAGCAGCTCCCTCCCTTTGCGATTCCTCCTTCTCTTGCCCCCTACTATGTCTAGCTTTCTTTCAGATCGCTCAATATAGGCTCGGATGTTGTGATGGGCGACTTCTTTTTCTTCTTTTTCTTATGTCATCAGCAGTAGTATTGTTATTTACTCACAGGGGTTAGATTGTTCGTGTTTCTATCTCCTACTTTATTGCTTGCCTTTCATTTAATTGATCTTCTCGTCTGCACAACTAACTCTATCCACTCAGCTATATCCCTAAGGACCTTTCTTCTTCAACTCATCCTTCATATTCTGATCCCTCTTCGTTACATCTAGGAATTGACCCTCTTCGTTTGCTTAATCTTTTCTGTTCTAGTTTTCTCGCTGAATCTGGATAGGAATTTCCGGTACGTGGGGTCGCTCGTTCTCAACCTTGTGGGAAACTGAAATTTAATTCTTTAAAAACCCAACTCCACAAATCTGCCCTCTCTTAGGACATCCATTCTAACGCTTTTCCTATCTCTTGTCGGACTGTTCTCTGGTCTCTATCCTGTTGACCAATATAAACAATCCTTGGCTCACTTAAACAGAAACAAAAAATGTCTTGGAAACCTCATCATAATAAGGGTTGCTAGGGCGGCTCAAAAACTTGGAGTTACTTTGTTTAGACTCTGTAGCTTTTTTTCCCTCTTCTAACAGTATACTCCAGTTATACAGCGGTTCTCATCCGCCCCTTGTATTGGAGTAACTACTCTATATACTTGGGGTAGGGGGGGGCCTCAGGTCTTCATCCGGTCTTGTTGGAGGGGACGAAATCCAGTCAAAGGGCAGAAGGTTAATAAACTGGTGTCCGTTGTATCTTTCTAGTCACGTTGACCCTCTATATTTGCGCCTAATATGCTCTAACGTTGAGTATGCGTACTTTAATTCTCTTTTTCATAGATACGCGTAGCGGCCAGCTAGGTGGCTCGAGGGAAACTTTCCCAGTCGGCGTCGGCAACCACCTTTAAGAACCTCCCTTAATCGTTAAGCAACCCAAGGAAGAGTGCTGTTCGGGCACATGAGATTTTTGTGTTGATATTAGTCAACTCCAGGACTACGTCGCGGTGATGTTCCTTTTCTTCCTGCGCACCTCTTTCTGTGCGAATTCTCTTCCTCTTACTGTGTTTCCTACTCAATTAAATCTTCCCTCACTTTAAAAGCCTGCGTCTGCTGCGCATCGGCGCCGCTCTCGTAAATTTTGGCGTAGTTGAATTTTGCAGGAGCGATTTACCCTCAACACTTAATAGGGCTATTGCCAATGAAGTCCGGTAGTGAAAACTGTTAAAAAACATAGTTACAAGATGCTGGTAGATCTTTTTAGCGATAGTTTTTTTGTGTTGTTCCTAAAGGAATTTGTTAGTGCTTGTTGCTCAGTTTTATAGCTGTTGGCTGATATTGTTGGGAAAATAAGTAGAGGTAGTTGAATACATTGAAGTTTTGATGTCCTGTTAGGTAGATACTTATCATTGTAATAGTAGGGAACTTTGTGTAAATTGTTTCAGCAGATATTAATTTCAATACCGTGTTATGGTAGGTTTTGATCGTTGCTACATTTAGTATTCTTGTTCAGGTATTGATTTATGTTAGCTTGTAAATTATGTGTAACGTTTGTTACTCTGAGCAATTATTCGTTCGGTCTTTGCTGATTATGGATTAATCTAGTGAGGTTATGATAATTTTTTTTTAACAATATATACTCATGTGAAGGTAAACAGATACATTGACCATATGTACAGACCTATGTGTTTAGTAAAAGTGGCAAAGAGTAGGTTACGTTTTCTTTTGGCATTGTTAGTTACTATTTTTATCTCGTGCGTTAAATAAGTATGTGATCTTTTGTCTAATTTGGGTTATTCATTGCGCGTATCCAATAGGTATGTTATAGATTTGTCAAAAAGTATATGTTAGTGTTAGAATTCTGCTCAGTCCCCCAGTGTGATACATGTCTGCTTTATTGATGGTTTAAAGACTTTTGTTTACTGTTACAGTCAATAGCATACTTATTCGCATCGGTTAGCTGTCAGCTATAGTAAAGAACGTGTGTGTGTGTATGTTAGTGTTATCCAAAATGGATTGACTTTCGAAATGCCTTGAATCAAGTAGAATCAATAGACTCAAAGAGAGGTTGAGAATAGGATGGGTAGCAGGGAATCTGAAACATTTGCAAGTGGAAAAGCCGGGACGGGTGGTTTATTTTCTTGATTATGCGTAATCAGTGATGCTCTATTGCGTAAAAGATACATAAATAAACTATTACACTTATACTCATGTATAAACACACGACCAACAAACTTCATGTTTTTATTGTTATGTTGGATAAAACTTTGTCTAATTTTTTATTTATGTTCTTGTGATCAACTTTGTTCATATGGTTTTGCAAGATTATTCGTTGGAGATTATTGAATTTAGTTAAGTATATGATGAATTTTTGAGTTAAATCTTACTTATCAGTTTAATATTGTTACAAATACTTTGGTAAAAAGATGAGACAATACTATTTGTTTGTGTCATTGTATGTAATTGACAGATTAATTGTTATAGTATATAAAGTGTTTTTTTAATTTACTAGGGATGTTAATAAGTCAGAGAGATATAATCAAATTGATTTCCGAATAAATTATTAAACTGATCGTATACTGCTTTGAAAATAGTGTGAATTAGCATTACGGTTTTGACACGCTGTTTTATGAAGTTTTACGATTAACTGTTTTTTTTAAAAGTATTTGGGAATTGATATTTAATGTTATAATGTTTCTATTCCTGTCGTCACTTGAGTGTAGTTCAGTTTTATTTAGTCGTAAAAGTAATTTTGTCTACGATCTTATATTCGTTAGTTCAGATATGCTATGTAAGCTTTATTAATGTTGAAACTTGTTACAGTTGCATATATTTCGATTATCCGTATTGAGGACATAGACAAGGTATTATGAATAAATTTTGTATGGTTACCTATTCAATAGTCAAAAACTTAGAACTTGATATGTTTAGAGATATGTGACTTATTAAATAAATTAGTGGTGGAATAGGTAAGTTTAAAACTCTTGGTCGCTTAAGCGATATGTTAGTTACTGTTGGACCTTGGAGCTTTTACTTGACTGAAAGGAAAAATTTTCATCAGAAAGGTTTTACACCCTTGTTATTATATTTCTTTTAAATAAAAAATTTAATTTGGCTCATTGGATTAATTTTATATACAATTTCCATTTTTTGTGCTTCACCGTTCCTTTAATGTTTTAATATAGTAAGTACATATATATATATAAATGTTAAACATAATATTATAATATTATTTAATGAATTATATATGTTATTATTTGTTGAAGAGAATAGGAATTATATTAAATTTTGATAAATTTAATAAGTTTACCAATATATATATATATTAATACTTTTTATATGAAAATTATATAGTCTTTTTAGGAGGTAGTTTTAATATATCTTTAGTACGTTGCAGTAGCAGTGTATATCAACCTACATTTTACCATTATATAATTTTTTACCATAATCAATACCTATTATTATATCTGAAAGATCTTGTATATTTAATAATATTAATTAATATTAAATTAAATATATAATAATAATAGTATATACCATTATATTTCTACTATAGAAATCTATATTTCTTATAATATATATATTATATATATATAGTATAATATATAAATAAAGGTATATATATATATTAGGCAATATTAAATATATATATATATAGCTATACATTATATAATAATATTAAGTATATTTATGGGAGGCCTTCTCGAACACAAGAGCCCAATGCCAAATATCCTCCAAAAAACTACATAACAGCTACCGGGAAAAGGGCAATACATTTGCTGTGAAACCCTCTCGATTCCTGACTGACTCGAGAGCTCGAAAAATGCTAAAAACAAATAAATATGTATCAAAAAATTAAAAAAAAAAAAAAAAAAAAAAAAAAAAATCTTAACAAACTTGTTAAATATTTGACAAGGGAACGGATGATGCACAACTTTTAAAATTACAATTGGAAAGAACTTAATTTAGAGGGATAATGTTAAAAAAAAAAAAAAAAATTAAATTGTAATAATTTTATATAGTAAATTGAGATTTTAGTAGAAACCATATAAACACGTCTTTTTATACCTAGTTTACTCATTAAATAAATAGATCTTTCTAGTAAATTTTGCTTTTTTTTACTAAAGATACCCCCTAAAAGGGTATTACCGCTAAACTAGATGGTCACGGGTCTAGGGTCTCTCGGTCCTTCCAGTGGAAGAAATGGCTAACGTAGCGTTAGGACTAATTCTCCCGCTCCCTGGAGAGGTCTCTCAGGGAACCACCGCTCTTTGTTAGATATGATTGGTGTCGCGATAGGAGTTCATATGAGTCTCCCTGATACTATATTTATACCTGTAAAACCCCTTCCCCTACTGGGTTTGAGGAAAAACGTTACCTCACACCCCTGTGTCTTCAGTCGTGCTACGATGCCCATATCATACATCGCCTTAATAACCGGTGGTGCTGATACCTGTTTCAATAAAGAATATTAATATAATATTATATAATTATTATATATATTATTATATATAGTATTCATATATATAACTCTATATATATTAATATTATATATATTTATATATATATATTTAAATTATTATATTTTATAATATATATTATATTATAAATAATTATATTATATATATTTATAATATATATTTATTTAAATATATATAAATTATATATTACTATATTACTATGTCCCTAGATTCCCTACCTCATAAACGATAAAGAAGAATGTATGCTATAATTTTTTTTTTTTTTTTTTTTTTTTTTTTTATTTTATTTTTTATTTATTTTAATTTGAGTATTATAAAACCTAAATTTATACACAATTTTGGGTATTATTGATATTCCTTTGTTCACCGCTGTAGCTATTGTAGTTTATTTTTTTTTTTTTTTTTTTTTTTACAGTTCCTCGGTAAAATTTTGCCACCGTTTACAACTAACATTACATCAACTAAACTAAATTAAAAACAGTCACTCCAAAGATTCTGAGATCTCAATATAAAAAAGTTATGTAAACAAAAACATTAAATTATAGCAACAATACACTTCTGAACGATTTAAGTTACTAGTGATGGTGATAAGCATGCATTTTAAAAATAAAAATGACATACTTGACTCTCGAGCTTTTCTTTTGTAATGTTTTTAAATTGAATTATTAATGATATATGTGAATATCATCAGTAGCTAGTAATCAATCAATTTATTTATAGGACTTAAATAAACATTTTCAGTCAAGGATGAAAAAGGATAGCAAGCAATATCCTAAGTTGTACTTTTACATTTATATATATTATATATATTATCTGTTATTAATGTTATAAAAAATTAATTGTGTTAAGTTTTGTTTATTTTTACTATTATTATTTTTTTTTCCTTTCTTTTAGTATATATAAATTCATAAAACTATTAGCTCAATTAATATACTTAATACATTATTACATACCAATTCACTAACCCTATTATATTATCTCCAAATACTCTATTACTAAGCTAGCAGTCAATCTCCAGTGTATACACTTTATTTTACATTCAGTGTGTCTCTCTTCATTCTTATTTCTGTCTTCTCATCCTACTCCTCTCCTATTCTTATCTCTTCTCATCTCTTCTCTCTTCTCTCTTCGCTCTTCAAATCCATAATATTATAATGTAATGATTGATTTTATCTTATTTATAATAGTTTTCATTTAATAAAGAATTAATTTTCTCGTATATGTATACGTACTTTAGGGTTATATTTTTCAAAGTAGTTTATTCTTTACTAGTCTCTTTTTAGATTTTAGCATATCATATTTTATTTATTTTATCTAGAAACCAATAAAACTACAAAAGAAGCGATTATTTATTTATATTTTTGAGTACTTTATATGTTATTACATTTGTTTTTTTATTTAAATATTTGTTTGTTTTAAAATTATTATTTACTTATGCTTCTCAGAATACAACAATGAAAGTAACTTCATATACAATGTTAAGGAAGTAAAATAGAAAAAATTAGTTTATTTAGAGTTTAAATATTAAATTTTTGTATCTGAAATGTATTACTTTAAAAACAGAATAAATGTTTATTTAAATCTCTTTCTTTTCTTGTGAAGAGTGAAGAACGAAGTGTTAATTAGAATATCCAAAAGTGAACGCCGTGAAAAAGGGAAGACTTAACCTTGGCTTAAAATATTAAATTCGCACCTGAGTGTTACGTGTATCACTGTCTTAAAACTTTTGTGCGCATCGGACTAAATCCGGTGTGCGATATAAGATTTTAGAAAATCTGTGTTCATTATAATAGCGATTTTGAAAGGAGAGCAATGAGGCAGAAAAGAGATTTTAGAGATTCTCTAGGAGCTGGAAACTGATTTCTAACATCTTTTAAAAAGATCTATGTAAAGTACCCATTTTGCACTGGTTTTTTTTTTTTTAATTTTATCTAATATTGTTATATTCTCTAAATGACCAATCACTCGCTCAGCAAATAAGAAAATTGATACTCGCACAGTATTTTTTATGATAGATGATGTCCAGAAGATCTCTCTGTGATCGTTATTGTTTCCTTCAAAATACTATTTTGCTAAAAGAATAAATTTTCATAAACATCGGTTAGCCTAAGGCCTTTTGTGATCTTCGAGCGCAGCTCTGACTACCTAAGTGTGGGTACATTCATAAATGAAGGAAGAGTTTTTTTTTAATATTTACAATTTTAATGTTGACAGTTTTTAACACACAATTGTATTTATCTTTTAATTTCTGAAATTTCACTGCAATATCTACTTCTTTTCTTTGTAATCTCCAAGACAATTTCTTTCTTACTTAATTTAACCATTTTTCAACAATTCTTCAGATTTTTTTTCTCTTCTCTTCTCCTTCCTTTACCTTCTTCTTTTTCTGGTTTCTTCTCTTTCTCTTGCTATTTTTTATGTGACTTCACTGGATGACATCCAGATCCATAATGAAACTCCCATCCATCCTCCAACAATAATTTTTTGCCCTGATCCATATGGTTAAACTTCTCCCAGTAGAATTAGCATACGAAGACGAGAGAATCTTACATTTTCCCTCAGAAAATTTATTCCATTCTTACGTGCTGTGTGCCACATGACATTATATTGCTATTCTTGGAAGATTAGCTTCTTGACAATTTCTACATATTAAGTTTCTAAGGCTATAAGTTCCAACACACTAAAGAACAGTTAACCTTGTATTATTAGTTCATTTTTGTTTTTAATTTAGTGACTCTATATTGGTGATTAGCCCACTGATCACAGATTCATTCTATTGTTACATTTTACTAATCCATACATGACAATATACGGATAGACTATGTCTATCCATACACTTGGTATGGTTTTAAGTCCTTTTCAGAAAATCGATGGATTGTTTCCTTGAAAGCTTTTAATAGTTTTGCTCTTTGTAGCGTTCTACGCAAGACAAATTCCACTTATCATATTCTTACCAATAGAAGTTCCACCAAAGATGGTTTCAGTACTGTTTCGTACTGCTCAACTTCTAAAGTGAAAAGGGATTCGAAGTGGATAGTAAAGTTAGGTCTTAATTGGGGTTTGACTCCAATTAGAACCTTCGTAAATTTCTCTTTACCATTTTCCTTAGAATGGTTAACTTTGTTTGTTCCTCTTGATATTTCTATGTAAATGTCAACGGTGTTTTTCATTTATAAAACCTTGCTTTCCATTAAACTTCATGTTCCTTTCATGATAGAGAGTAGTATTTACTAGTGTATGAAGAATTGCAATGAAATTGATTAACCGCCCTTTTATGGAGTTTTTCCCTCTGTCACTCCGGAAAAAGTTGCGTACGTTTATTCTACATCAAAATTCTTATTAAATTTTAAACCAATTTATTTCATTTTGGCTTATTCCATATGCATTTTTCCCCTCTCTCAAAAGCTTACCTCAAGATAAAATACACAAGCATAACGGAGGTAACTTAAGATTTGAAATTATGTGGCTAGATAGTAATATCATGGAATATTAGGAATATGTCAGAGACTTGGTGCTCCCGAACTCAAACCATTGCCATCCATTAGTCAACAAGCAGTGTGTGTTCGAATGATATTGATTAATATAGACGCGGCAATTAACGTTCAGCATTTCCGAATCAAATACTAGGGCATAAGCCAAGAAATTTTGATACTATAAATGTAAAATAATTTAGGATATGCTGAACTTACACATTAATTGATAATGTTCTAAATGAGAGTGGTATAGTTAGTTTTTATGGTAATTTTTTATTAATACTAAATTTCATATAATTTATTTTTTTTTCTATATCCTATTATTATATATTATTACTTTGAAGAGTATTATTTCTATCTGTATGTTAACATTTTCCTATAATCTCTTGTAATATCTTGTGTGTATACAACACTCGTAACCGAATATTTATGAACATCACTCTTACGCGTTCGAAAGAAGAAGAAAAGAAGAAGTTAAAGAGACGAGAGGGTGGAAGGAAAGGGGAAAAAAGTTTCCTAAGGAAGAAGACCAGAAGAAAGAGAAGCCCAAGGGAAGAATTTGCCAGAATAAGATGCCAAGACAGAATGAAAAAGAATATACGTCCACTCAAAGTAAGGGTTTAGATTGAGATACATTAGAAAGGTTGATTAACTCCACAATCGAAATAGTTCTAGGCACGAAACTTCGTTCCCAATTCAAAGAAAACCCATCGAATGTCACCATGGTCATCTCTCTACTACATCTCGTACTCTCTCTCTTTCTCTCTCTCTTACTCTCTCATCATCTCTCCTCTCTCTCTCTCTTCTCTCATCTTTTTTTTTTTTTCTCTCTTTCTCTTCTCTCTTTCTTCACACCACACATAAACAACACACATTCAATACCACATACACAGTAACACCTATTTATAAGGGAGCTAAAACCTAATCGTCTCACATTATTATTTACAAAACAGGCTTTTATCTCACACTCACACTCCACACACACACTTACACTACACACACTCACACAACCTTTTTTACTTCACTTTTTGTTTCCTTGCACTCAATTAATAATGTAAGCAATAGATAAACGTTGAACTTCTCTCAAAGTATAATAAATGCAGTTTTAATTGACTTTAGAAATATTTCAAATCTGCATCTTCACGTTCATTGTTATTGCGAATTTAAAGCCCGTATATTCGCAGCCTGTTGAGGTAATTTATATACACCAAAATACATCGATTTGTGTTCTTGTCCTTGGATAATCGATGAATAGTTATTGTTATATTTGTTGTTTACCCCATATCATTTAAAAATTGTTGGGTTTGTTACGAACACGTAGAAGTAGCATGGCTTATGGGTGACCCGCAAGAAAGATATCTACATTACTATGTAATTTTTCAAAAAAAGAATATTTGTTTATATAGTTACGTAATTATTAACTAAATGTGATATTTATAAATTAATTTATAATACTCAACACATTTATTGAATATCTAATATATATTATATATTTATATATTTATATATATTATGATATTATTATTATATATATATATATTATTATTATTAGTCATAATATTTACATGCGGTTCATGCCACGTATTCAACTCTAAATAATAAGCCAAGATAATGCTATTAGATTATATTATTGACGCACCTCTATTATATAATAAACTGTGTGAAAAAATACTTTGAATATATACACAAAGTGGTGGAGTTTTTAAGATAACAAAAATAACTATGTTATCTATTTATTTTTCGATTAGGTATGAGCGGGAGTTCTGAGGATCATTTCTCCAAATTAACATTAACTATAATTATAGATATTAATATATTATAATATTTTTAGTTATTGATACATATATATATTATTATATGTAAATGTATTAATAAATATATAAATTATTATGATTTATATTTAATTAAGATAGATATTAATTTTATCTTGATTAATAATTAAGATATGATTAAAGGATGGGTAGTCCCTTTACAATAGTAGTTATTAACTTCCGTCATGTATATACATTAAGTATCAATATATATATTTATATATTTACCTCTGTTTGTATATTATAATGCTCAAGTGTAAAATATGTTCAGATATTTATTTTTAAATGGCGTACTATGTTGTAACTTAGTCGGATGCGTCAGCAGCTCCTTACAGTGTTAATACATAATTATCTCAGAATATTATTGATATCTCAGCGGATAGAATTCTAAAGGATGGATTTACAATAACTTTTATTTATTTTTTATTTTATTATTTTGTTTTTGTTGTTGGAAAAGATTTTTATTTAATTATTAAATAGTTTATTAAAAATAATATATCTGCTGGTGTGATAAATAGTTATATATCCTAATACGCACACATATAATTAGAGGCTTTGAGCAACGGTGTGTACTATGGAGTGGAGGGACTAGGCTATTGCAATAAATATATTACATACCCGTGATAACGTAGGGTAATAGACATTGAGGTCTGCATATAATACATTAGTGTGTATCTATCCCCGCTCGACTAACCCATTAGTATCAAATAGCACTCGCTTCGAGAACCATATCTTCGCAGAAGGGGAGGGTATTTATAGACAGCACCCCTTTCTTAGTCCATTACGAGCTCAAACCAACATTCATTGAGTGGTTATAGCAAATGCTCTCAGAAGGCTGACGTATGACATCAGAGAGGACCCCGACTTCTCCTGCATCGTTTGCCGTATGCCCCAGATTGAAGTAGTTTTTTATTAGGACTGTATACAGAGAGTCAAACCAACCAAATCATCTCAGACACACTACTACCCACTACACAACACCCACACCACATGCACACCAGTTTATCACGAATAGTGACCCAACTTTTTTACGCGCGTGATTTTCTTCGCGTATACCCTTTTCTTTTGCAGTAAAGAGTGTAGTTATCTTGTTAACTAATGTAAAGAGTATAACCATTACATACGCACTATCTATAATTTTCTGCAAGGCCCAAATTTAGAATGTAGAGGATCCGTAAACAGAGCAGCTCGGCAGGGTCCGCGATGCTCTTGATCTATCGGTGAAACGGATGTAATGACGTAGCATAGACGCCAAATGTTCTTCACCCTTATAAAGATGACGTAATGGTAGCGTACGTGAATAATGCCATTTATAAAAAAAATGGGGATAATTTATATAAAATTTATATATATCAATCATATACTACTATATACTATAAAATAGTATATAGTATATATTATATTAATTAATATATATACTCTATATTATAGTATATACTGTATATTATATAATATATTTAGATGTTAATCGATGGTGAGTTTCTACATCCCAGGATGACGTTGAAATGCGGAGATAATGTTCACTAGTTTGTACAGTCCGCGGGATCCGTAAGTCGTACTGTTATTACTCACTTCCGGGGCGTACGTGGGACTGGTCAGAAACCAAAAAATATATTACACTATAAGAAATATTCGTCCAGTCTCATGTAAAGTGAATATAGTAATACGAAGTATATATATATACTAATATATATACTATATTAATATATTAATAAATTATACCTCACTACCTTACTACGATATACATGTGTATTCCTATCTCCCGACTCATTTTTAGATTCTATGGGAGTGTTATAGGATGTCTGCAGGGTTTACTACCGATCTTACATTCTCACCTCCGTGGATATTAAAAAATCTGATCCTACCCTTAACTGTCCTACCGTCAGGCCTACTCAATAACTCACCTAAATATTAGTAGTGAATAATTTTTAAAATATTTTACTCTTAGTAAACTATGTGAGCAGACTTTATACATAAAATATACAAAAATATAAAAATAAAAAAAATATAATTAAATCCCATAGCTTTATCTTGGGAGCAGCAAAATCATATATCAAAATAATATATCTACAAGGTTGTCTCGCCATTAAATTTTTTTGTATTTATTAGATCATAGTATCTCGAATATCCGCATATATTATAACAGACTGAATAGATGTCCCACCAATAGAGCTAATTATTTTCTACCTCTTCAAAAAAAATATCAATTTGACTTACTTGTGGGATCGTCTTTATCTATCGTGGTATAAGACTCCAAAATAGTAGGATTAGCAGTACCTGTAGAATTTATATATATATATCATACTAAATATAAATATATTTATATAAATATAGTATATTTAATATACACTATATTATAATTAATATATAATAAAATTATCTAAAATATATTATAATATTACATGTTAATTATACATACAATATATTTATATTTTATTTAATATATATATATATATATATTATATTATTATATATTATATTATACTATTTATATTATACCTTCTATTATGATTATATATATATACGTATAATAATAATATATAATATATATTTACTATATATATTAATCATAAACACTTGTGTGATAAATAACTCAAAATAATAATTAAAGTATTTATTTTTTAGATAAAATTATTAAAAATTAAATAAATTGTAATTTGATGATTTATATTCCATTTTTATTGAAGACTCATAAATAAGCTCCAATTAAAAAGTAAGTTCTATTTTTTTATATATAGAACAAATCTTCAATTATTTAATTTTTTCTAGTCTCTAAAACTTAAACGAATATTAACATATTTACTAATACTTAAATTATTTTGATTAATAGCCACTATTAAGTAATATTTTCCCCAATGACGGTTTTACGATAGTGGGTATTACTATATATTTATACATATAGAAATCGATTAACTTTTAGTACTTATTATATTATCCGTAATCTATTAAAATACTGCTCATCAGACCCTCTCCTCTAAACATCTCCAGTACTAACTTACGCTCTAATAATATTCTTTATCTGGAACTTAATGTTTCTGTCACTATAATATAAATTTATTATATTAAAACTCGTACTATGTACAAATAATTTAAATGTAGTAATATAGTTGAAAATATGAGTTAGTCGACTTAATGACACGGCATAATTGTTGCTGTAAAGAGATCCTATTGTCTATGTGGATTATTTATAAGTATAATGCCTCTTTAATAGTCAGCCTAAAGATCAATCCTACTATTAAAAATAATATCAAGTTAGGTTATATTTTAAATTTAAATACGTATGAATGATTACCTATATAATAATAAAATTAATTACTTGATTAGTGACAGAAACTGGTCTTAATTATATTTTATACTATATATTCTACGGTGATACTTATTTATCATTAATATAAGAATTATATGAACTTTATCATTGTGAGACTAGGGGAAAAATACAATTTGAGAGACACGATACTTCGAGCACATTATATATATATATTATTTATATAATATAAGTTATTTACTTTAATGATATTATATATAAATATTATTATATTATATTTATTATATAACATATATAATTAAATTATACTATATAATATAATAATTAATATATTATATATATATTAAATATATAATGGTATATATATAATTTATATATAGATATAGTTTAATTAATTATAATATACGTATATTTCAAAGTCTTGTTTACTATATATATATGTACTCTGTTCCCCGCCGGCTCGAGGGATTTTCACTGATGATTTTAATTTCGAAATATATATATAGAAATTATAGTACATATATTTATTCCGTGAAGATTTATTTTTTACGCTATTATAATAATAGAATGTAATCTTAAGTTATGTTTGATTAGTTTATAAATATTTATTAATGTTCTTTTTAAATGTATTTGTTCTTTTTAACTATTTATTATTATTTATATTATATAATCTGACTGGAGATAGTCAGTAAATGGGAAAGATTAATATAATATAAATAAACTATCAAATTAATAAATTTTTGTTTATTTGATTCATTTTAAGGCTACTATTATTATATTAAATATTTATCAAATATAGTTATTTATTATTACTATTTTTATTAATTATATATAGGGTTTTAATGAGTAATACTAACTTATAAACTTTAACCTATTGCTTATATATTATTAAATTAATATTATTAATTAATATACAAAAAAAAAATTAATTATTTTAAATAAAATTCAATATAAGTTATTAAATATTCATTTATAATTTAAATATAATAAATTAATGTTCTATTTGTTTAATGTTATATTTATAATATATTTAATAATATTAATATGTTAATTTAAATATTAATTAACTATAGGTTTTCATCCGTTTAATCCCTTTGAAAAGACTCATAAAAATAAAACGACCACAACACATACATCTAGAAAGTCATTTTCAAAAAAACTTTTAAACTTTATTAATATAAGGTATTAAGTGTGTAAATACAATGTTTTTACCGATAATATGACTTATAACATTTTTTTCTCACCAAATATTTATCCATGTCTGCTAAACATAAATGCATATATATTTAGATTGAAATCAATATATATTATAAATTAATTATTAGTTATATATATAATATATATATTGTTTTTTATAAATTTTATATTAACTTTAATATATATAATATATCTGGAATGATTGGCATGAAAATTAAGATTAAGCTCATAAATAATATATAGTATATATTATATAATATAATATATACTATGGAGGAGGATATATTTCAAGAAATAATATTAACAGTCATATGGTTATAATAGTATTTATAATAATATATATATAATAAATTAAATAATAATTTGAAATAACAGGAAATAATTTTAATATCAGAATTTTAAAACTGTAAATAATAGTAAAGAAATAACAAAATGCTATGTATAGGGTTTTCTGACAAATTATAGTTCAAATACCACACTTAGTTTTATCTTTTTTTCTAGTATTCTTTGCTTAGGCTAAAATTATTGCAGAAGCAGACTTTAAACATTCCGGCGCCTAAATTTTTAATAATCTCCCCGTGGATGGAACACATCAACATTGTATTTACTAATAAAAATGCCTAGATAATTAAGTGCCAATAAGCGGACTACTGAGATCCTATGAGAGAATATAAGGAATAAGTTAGAATTAAGATATACATATATGAATATTCATACCTAATGATATTGAAGTCGCTTCCCCATTGAGCGTAAATAATGCCATTAGTGCCTTGAATAGATATATTGACTTTGATAGAGTTAATATTATAAGATGAGGAGGATTCATTATACATATATCGGAGAATTATACATTTATAGCAAGAATTAATATATAATAAGTTATATATATATATTTTATAATATATATAGTTTTACTTGACAAATATAATTAAATTTATACACTAAGTTTTAAACGGAGTAATAGATTGAGATTAGAAAGATATATATTAGGATCTATAGATTAATGCTAGTTAGAATGAGATTATAAAATAATATAACTTTTAAAAGCTATTTAAATACATTCAGATGCAGGCTTTAAAATTAGAAATTAAAATAGAAACAGAAAATATAAGGCGTATTAAGCGAGCGTTCTTCTTGAATGCACCTACCCACCTAATACTACTTTTTTAATCTATTTACAGGCGTTTATCGACATGGGCTAAACAAACTCGAAATGAATAATGTAGGAGACATCAAACATTCGCACAAAATACAAACCAAGACTTATATGGAAAAAAAAGTCGATCATGTAATGATTTATGATCTGATAAAGCGTATTTGATAAATGATCTAGAGAGACGATAAAGTTAATCGCTATAGTATACTGATTATGAAGATTTAACCAAGGCGCCCTAAGTAAATGAAGGGTCAAACTGTTTTTATATGTAGTCACATAGTATTTATAGAGAACTAAACTAGAAGAATTATAGTAAGATATAATATTTAATATTAATATAGTTAAAATATTACTTATTAGTTAGACTTAATAGTCAATGAAGTAGTCATTATTTATAATAGTTTAATTTTTAGACTACTTATATATACATAATGCTATATTTATATTTTAATTAAATCTTAGAATGAATTGATAATGAATAATTCATAATTTCTATGAAATTTGAAATTTTAAGTTGTTTGAAAAAGTTCTAAATAAAAGAACAGAAAATAAAGAGTTTTGAAAACTTTTTTTTTTAAAACACATCCAACGCGCTAGAAAGATAAATAAAATTTTTTGATATTTTAGCGATAAGGGCAGTCCTACAGAACAATCTGCGTTATTTAGAAAAATAAGGGGTGTAGCACTGCAGAATAGATAATAGATTTCGGCCAAATTTAAAAAAAATAAGTGTGTAGATATGAAAAGCATAGAACTTGCCATATTTGAAGGTAGAAGTGTGGAATAGCTGATAAAAAATGTCGTCATATAAGCTAGCCGAAATTAGATGAGCTCAAAGAGTTTTTTTTAGAGAATAAGTTCAGCTTTAGCGGACGATAAAGGCATAGGAAGACTTGATAGAGAGATTTCTTCGCGAAAG
>JABUQX010108120.1:22500-47500 GCA_015478945.1 Trachelipus rathkii | reverse complement strand
ATATTTCCATAAATCTTCTGGTGGGTATTTCTTCTGATTATTTCCTCTTATTTCTTCTGATTATTTCTTTTGGTTGTTTCTTCTGGTTGCGCAACCTATGTTCTTGGTTCTATCTATTATTTTATTATTATGTATTGTATTTCTTGTAGTATCTCTCTATATTACTTTATTTCATAAATGAATAATCAAGGCGTTAAATAGAGAGCCTGCAACTCTTAATTTACTTTAAATAAATATTACTATTACTGATATTTCTATTATCTTCTGAAATAATAATAATATACAGATTAGTCTCATTATCAGAGTTTAAATATCTACTACCCACTACGGCGGTACATATATTTTCTAACTTTCTATCTACAGACATGACATTAAATATAAATAGAAAATAATTATAAATATATATATATATATATATATATATATATATATATATATATATATATATATATATATATATATATATATATATATATATATATATATATATGTATATATATATATATATATATATATATATATTTTTTTTTATATATATATATATATAAAATATATATATATATATATATATATATATATATATATATATATATATATATATATATATATATATATGTATATATATATATATGTTTTATATATATATATATATATATATATATATATATATATATATATATATATATATATATATATATATATATATATATATATATATATATATATATATATATATATATAAAAAAGGTAGAATATATATATATATATATATATATATATATATATATATATATATATATATATATATATATATATATATATATATATATATATATATATATATATATAAACAAATGCATAAATGGATAAATGTTCAATATTCAATACTACTGTTAATACCAAAATAATTACAGACTAAATTCCGACACTAACACTCTCGACCAAATAATAAGATTATTATTTTAAAACTAAAAAATACTATATATTTTAACAATTGTGTATCTATATGTCTTACCTTGAATTTGTTGTTTTTCAAAGATTTTTTGCTCTTTGAGGTAGTTCTTGAAGCCCTAAGATAACTCAGCCTTGTGGCTTTAGTCAATTAGCACTTACATTAACTTAGTAGGTAAAATGGTAAATTGATAGATAGGTATTAGGCAAAGAGAATAGAGATAGAATGATAGTTGAAATATTTGAAAAGAAAAGACAATTTACCTCCCTTTCTTTACATTTTTGATTATTAAATTTGATTTTCACAAGCGCACAAATTAGGACCGCTATTGAATCAGTAATGAACCTTATTCTGATTTTTTAGTGAAATTCTGGAGCAATTATATCCAATGGAGACAAAAATATAAATTCCGCTAAAACTAATAAATAGAAGATACTGTATATGAAAATATATAGCTAATAGTTTTTATATCCTAAAATAAACACAAAATAGAAGAGATATATATGTGGAAGTATAATAGTTTTTATATCCTCCCACTGAAGAGTTGCAATGAAAACCATTGCAATTAAAAGAATTAAAATTTTACAAATAAGATAAATTCCTGTGAAGGAATTCTTGACACTTGACAGCAGCCTGTCTAAGTGGTCTTTCTTTGACTGAATTGAGCTGAGAAATTTGATTCTGTTGAGAGTCAAGTTGAGGTGAATTTATACCTGAAGTTGAAGGTTGTACATCTACAATAGCAGTATCACTATTACTTTGAATAACTGAATTTGAATTTGAGGGATCAACTTGATCTGTATTTTCATTGTTTTGACCATCTGAATTGGAGAAATCACTGCTTGTTTCAGCATCAGCTTCTCCACTGGAGACAGAGTGGGTAATAGATAACTCCAATGGGTAGAGATGACAAATAGAATGATGACAGGTTTGTCCATCTCCCCTTTTTAATAACACACTCCTGATCTTATTGTCATCACCAACAATGACTTCCAGAACTCTGCCCAAAAGCCAGAAGGGTCTAGGCTTGTTAGGTGTGTGAATCAGAACTATATCTCCAACCTTAATTCTGTTGGTCCACTCTGACTGATAGAGATTTCTACTTGTCTGGCGCAAATTTAATAGATAAGACTCATACCATAATTTCCTGAAAGTCTCTAAAACTCTTCCTTGAGCAGTTAGAGTTATGGCTAAGTCTTGTTGTGAGGGAGGAAGTTGTTTCCATATGGGGTGGAAACTTCATTGAATATGAGATTTGAATTGCCATAAGGCTTCAAAAAGGAATTTGGAGCAATAATTTCCAAATCATTATCTGATGACCTATAGGTTAAAGGTCTTGAATTGATAACATTGATAATATTTGAAATAGCTGTTAACAGTTGAAAGTAAGTTAAGGTTGCTTTACCTATAGTTTTATAAAGACATCCCTTAACTGTTCGTATCATTCTCTCCCAAACTGATCCCACCCAACTGGAATAAATTGGAATCTTGTAATGTTTGATGTTATTGATACGCATATGTTCAGAGAACATATCTGAAGACAAAGATTCTAACAGTATATTTCCACCTTGTTTGAAATTCCTGGCATTATCTGAGTACAAACTGGAAGGTATGCCATATATATTTGTGAAACGTTGGAATGAAAGTAAAAAGGATTCAGTGGACATATCTGGAAGGACATCAACATGAATAGCTCTGATGTTAAGGCAGGTGTAAATTAATAGATACATTTTTTGAAGTTCCTTATCATTAATCTTTACAAAGAGATGTCCTGTAAAGTCCACGCCAGTATGCTCAAAAGGACGCACAAAATTAACTCTATGATGAGGAAGATTAGTCATTTTTGGATATTTAAAGGGTATACTGTTAAATTTTTTGCAAACTATACAGTCTGACAAAACATTCTTTACAGCCTGCCTGGCCTTGGTAATCCAGAAGCCATGAGATCTGATGAAATTGATAGTGGTTTGAACACCCAAGTGTTGACACCTAGAATGAAAATCTCTTATGATTAATCTAGTGAGATGATGATCCTTGCCAAGAAGAATTGGATTTATCACATCATCATTATATAAAAGTGTCTTGGCAATTCTCCCTTTGGATCGGATGAGGCCTTTATCATCTATGAATAAATTAAGTTGATTGACTAGCAGTGGAATTTCATCCTTTTTAGGATTTTGGAGAAATAATATTTCCTTAGAAAAACAATGCTGTTGCATTATCTTCAACCAATAGAGTTGGGCTTTCTGATCACAATTTTCATCCAGCCCCTTACTCCTGCTAATGAATTTGAATATTTTTGAAGTTACCTTATAAAGCCTATGCACACTTGAGTAATCTTTAAAGGGTAACAAAGACTGAGTAACAACCACAGATGTGTGACATTGTAAAGTCTTTTCCTTATTGGCCTCAGACAAACATTTAAGTTTACTAATAGGCCATTGAGATTGATCTAGAAGAATCCAAGAAGGACCCTTAAGCCATAATGGTAATTTTGAAATAAAAGTAGAGGTTGTAACACCTCTGGTAATCAGATCTGCTGGGTTTTCAGCAGTATTGATGTAAGCATAAGAAATGGATACTTTGTACTCTTGCTCAACTTGTTTTTTGATTTGATAAATTTCTTTGAGCCTATTATTTACAAAAATATTTTTATTTTTTGCTCTTCCGGACAGGAGCCATGAAAGAACTATTCGAGCATCTACAAACACCTTTATGCTGTTGCATCTCTCTCTCTCTCTCTCTCTCTCTCTCTCTCTCTCTCTCTCTCTCTCTCTCTCTCTCTCTCTCTCTCTCTCTCTCTCTCCTCTCTTACCGTTTATTGGTCTAGAGTGGGCGCTCGCGTCGTCCGCTCGACACTCTAGCCGCCATTTTTCATGTGTCATCTTCAACGCTCTTTCAGTGTTTTTGATTCAAGATATCTACCGTTTTGTGAAACCTCTGGTTACTGTTATCTACCATGCGTACCTTTGTATTCCAGCCGCTTGTCATAATATTCCTAAAAGTGATCTGCCTTTACTTTGTATATTTCAAGCCCTTTGATCTTAAGCACTAAGGTAGGTTTTGAGCAACAACTACTCGTTTAAAATATCTGTGATCATTGTGCAAATAATTTACGATAAAAATAGTTGTGATGTAATCTGTGTAGTATTTATGGAGTCAGATTTTATGTATCTCTTTCATAATACATTATTTTAGTGTTAAGTGAATTTTTATATATTAATTGGATGTAATTCGTATTTTCTATTTTTAATTGTCTCGATTAATTTCCTGTTTTCATAGAAAACGTAGTTTTTTTGGCATACCTTTGCAAAATTGTATTTAGCCAGGATATTACGATAACATTTTATATTTTTTATTATTATTATTATTTATTTATTTCTATTGTTATTTACATTTTTATTATATACATTGTTATTTCATTAATATAGGTTTACGTACGCTTCTTGTGCAAATCTGTGTTTTATTTACCTGCTTAAACTGCAGCCGAAATCTCGGAAGCTGTCCCAACGTTGATGATTTGTTTTTTGTAATCTGCTTGAGGCCTCAGTCCTCAATGCTTTTGAAATGAACATCAGAAAATTCTGATAATATTGATTTGATACATTTAAAAAAAAAACACCAAAAACAACTCTAAAAGAGGGCAAGCCCCTAGATTAGATATTTAAGATATTTGAGAATATTAAATTTAACCTTGACCTATACTATAAACTGCAAAACCATAACAAGATGTTGAAGCATCACAAAATATGAATAAAGAGTTTGAGGAAGAAGGTGAGAAAGCACACCTTTAAATTTCAATATTGTGCAATTTACTTAAATCTGAACACAGAGAGGACAAGAAAACTAAAAATCAGAAGGACCTTTTTATCCAATGAAGACGCTAATTACCATAATTTCCTAATTAATAACCGACCTCTTAAAGTTACGGGTAAAAAGATATTTAAAGGGTTAAAAACCTTGGACACAGTTGATAACAACAACCTTTTGGTATTTGCATCAGCGTTAACTCGAAAATTTGCAGTTTTAACTTATCTGTAAGAGGGATAAAAGATATCTAAGAAACCTTATTTTCTCGAATCCTGATGTTAACTGCATGTCTACCCTTCTCTTCCATAAACAGCTCTTGATTGCATCTAGTTAAATTAGTCCCAACATAGTAGACGTAATCCCAACTTCCCAGGCGTCGCCCAGCTTCCAACCTAGGGGCGCAGCTTTAAAATTTAAAAAAGCTTATATTATATTATATATTAATATATATATATATAATTATACTATATATACTTAATAATATTATTATATTATTATACTATTATATATATGTATTATTATATAGAATACTATATATATATAATATTATATAATAAGCCTCCAAATTCCATATTCTAGAAACTATTTGTATGGTAATTAATTGATTAATATTTTTAAAAAAAATTAGTTTATTAAAACAATAAGAATATTCAAATACAATATCCAAATGATTGGAAATTCACCAATATGTAGCAGTTGCAAATATTGATATTATTAAAAAAGTAATTTCCCTTGGTTAAACGCAAATTTATCAACTACTGTTTGAATAACAATAATACTAATTGTCAAACACAAATTTTTTGTGTGTAAACTCATCATAGCCAGTCCGTTTAAGATGTCGTCTTCCATAGTTACTTCGCACAAGTCGATCTTGATCCTTTAGCAGAGTACTGAAAGGTTATTCTACTTACTGGTGGTGCATGGTTGGGCCAGTAGTATCATCAAAGCCTTTTTCGTCGACGAAAGAAAGGTTCAGTCTCCTTAAGACTTGGGAGACAACCAAGATCTTTTATTTCTTCACTACTCAGTTTCTTGTCCATTCCAAATTGTTGTACAAAAAAGTTCTTAGTTCTTCTTCTATGACTTCTAAGTGAGAAAAACTATAAAATGAAAGCTGTCCTTTCCTTTAACTTCATCGACTTTGTTATGAGTAGCTGTGGAAGGAATGTGCTAGATATGTCAAGCATAAGCAGGTGTATTTTCAGCAGAAAAACCGTAATTCAAAAGAAGAAGTTATAAAATCCAGCTACAGTGAGTTATTAAAAAAGATCTTTCTCCAGAAACTCCGTGGGAAATTGTTACTGCGATGGGTGCTGCGGTGCTTCTGCCCTATCAAAATCCGTGGTATATTCAGACCAAGTCCCAGTGCTAGCGGATTCATTAACTTCTTTTAACACTTCATCGGAGAGATTTTTTTCTTCACTTTTTCCGATGCTCCTAACCATTTCCACAATATGTTTGAATGTGCTGGAGTTTTGCGATATCCAAAGGTCTCTAGATTGGAGAGATTTACAACTGGCCAATAACATCGCAGAGTATTTCGCGTCAATATCCATAGCCATGATGAATGACGACTTAACTGCCGCTGAATGCAACTGAAAAAGCGCTTTTTCTGTGTGCACTATTGCCTTCAATGGAGAAGGATTCTAATGTTGGCTTCATCACGCGTTACAAAGTGTTCCCTAAAACACTCGATGCACTGTGTTGTTCAGAGCCATCTGGTCTGCATAGCTTGGGATTGTGGCATTAATTTTCTTCTCAAGACCGTCTCGCGAAAACGTAATAATGTCTTTATAGTTCCCACAGTATTGATTTTTGTAATGCTCTAAAATAAGATACTACCAGATTTTAAAGGTGAAGAGCAAATTGAAAAAATAGTAGAGTTAATACTATATCAAGGAAAAAGCTGACTTGGACACCCTCTTGTATGACAGACATCCTAAAGAAGACATCGAAACCCAGCCCAGGCATTTCTCGGGATCCAGTTCTTCGGTCGTGAAAAAATGGTCAATGGCTTTCGCAATGGTTTTTGCGTCAAGCGCCTTCAGTTCTACAAAGCCAATAAATTTCCCTTTGACTTCATCGGACTCTTTGTCGAAATAGCGCAACACTATGGAAAATGTCGTTCCTTTCCAGGAAATATCAGCGCGTTTCATCCTGCTAGTAAAGCTATACGTGCCGCTCCTTTACGCTTATAACGATGCTTTCCTTATATAGTAGTACCACCATTAGAGAAATGATATCATTCTGAATCTGAAACTGATTGGTATGTGCATTTTTCTTCCCCGTTTTCAAAAATGCTTTTTCAATGACTGATCTCCGGTATCTATTCGTAAGCGGCACAAATCTTGCAACACGCCCTCATCATGATGCCTACCCCGAAGCGGTAAATCGCGCCTACCAGAAAATGTTCACACATGAAATTATAAGATAATATTTTTTTATTTTTCTTCTATTGATTTTCTCTCTATCTTCTTAATTTGGATTTCTACCGGCACGTCCTGTAGAACAGATCTTGCCAGCTCAACAGCAGTTTTATTAATCACTCTTGTGCTTTGTATTTCCCTTAGCCAAAAACCGCGTCGAAAATCTTTATATTTATGCAAAGGCTTATTGTTAAAGAGCTTAGGAAACCCCTCTGACCGAACTTTTATTGGTGGAAATAACAATACCAAAACTTGCAAAAATGCTCCCTTAGGTGCCTGGAGTTGTCAGCCAAGGGTAATATGTCTCCAACATTCATATTATTTCCATCTTTAAGTGGATAGCATCTCCAAAAAATTATAGGTGTCTTAGCATTGGAATCGCCAACACTCTTTCAGTAACGTTTCCTTTTTTCCAGTCGAAATCATAGATGAAATTTCCAACGTATCTACCAATGTCTTTTTCGTGACTGTCATCTACTTGAAATGCTAGCTCCGAAATCTGGACCTATATCTTGACTCGTCGAGGTGCTGGCTGGGTGTGGGTTTCTCATCATGCGAAATATGCGAAGTAGGAGATTGCCTCTTTTTTGGTCATAGGCTAATAATTTTTACTAGCATTCAAAGATGTGAATGAGAAAAATAAAAGTATAGCAACTATTTTGAAAATCACTAATTTCTGTGTTATAATAAAAAAAATAGTTTTTTTAAAAGAAGCTTAACCTCCATAGGACAAGTAAGATCATGTATATACAAAATTCCTACTTTAAGAAGTAAATACACAAAATTTTATTAAATATTTTAAAGTAAAACGTAACGTACCAAGAATTCCTAAACCAGTGACTGATGAAATGAACTATCAACTTTACACTTGAGGGACGGTGTTGAATTTATAGAGTGGCGGTCACGAGTTGATAATTTCGACTTGTCTTACTTTGACCTTAAACACTTAAGAAAGAATTGAGAATTCTGACTGAACACAAAAATCTAGAATTTTATATATACAGTACATATCAACATTAAAAAAAAAAACAGATTAAATAAAAAGACAGTTTCTTCATCTACAAACTCGACAGCATAAAAAATGAGTGAGAAGACCGTATCGGCAAGAAATGTGGAGAAAATGACGATTGCAACTAGCCTTCGCCTTATACTCGTGTATAATATATATATATATATAATATAGATATATACTATTATAAATAATATATATATATATATATATTATACTGATATATATATATACTATATACTATATAATATTATATATTATAGTATATATATATATAGGTATATATTATATTATATTAAATAACATATATAATATATATATCATATATATATATTATATATAGAGATATATATATATATATATATATATATATATATATATATACTATATCTACTATATATATATATATATAATAAACATTATACATATATATATATATTTACGTATAATAGATAAGCTATATATATATATATATATATATATAATAGTATATTTATATTATACTATATATAACTATAGTATATATATATTATAATTATAGCTATAATATATATCGTAAAACGTACATAACGGCCACCCGGAACGGGACGTGGATCAAAAAAATTCGCAGGGTAGACTCTAAAAGAGTAAACACTTCTAGGGGGGCAGCTTCCCCCCTTACGGGGGACGCCCCCCCCTGACGCGCCCATGCCAACTTCTAAGATGGAAACCCCCATCTTCCATTCTTTTGTTGCATTCATGATAAAATTCCTATAAAATGTTGGGATATTGCCATCTAATAATTATATCAAACAAAAAAATTATCAATAGAACCTAAGTACATGACATCGATCTTAAAGACGAGCATGATGCTTGATGATATAATTGAGGACGAAAGGTGAGGATGTGAAACCAAAAAGATATGTGCCGCATACTTAAGCCTTTAATTGACCTTTACTTCTCCAAAAAAAGCAAAAGCGATTGCGGGCCTTCGATAGATTTTTAAACTTAATCTGAAGGAAGGCCTTCCTTTATATCTGATAGCATAACAAGCTGATTTGACTGAACCGGTAAATAAATGTCTCTAATAAGGAATGACTAAGATCTAGTCCAGTATGGCTGCCTCATCTTGGAGGGTAAAGAGTTCAGTTTTTAACGAGAACAGTTAAACTCAGGCCTGACCTTTGTTGATACTTGTTCATTAATTTGTAAAGGTACAAAGTATTTACCGAAATATTTAATTTTTATATCTGATAATACTTTGACCTCTTCAATAATACCATCAAGCTCAACTTGTTGTTGAAAGACATTCATCAAGCCTAACTAAATTTCTTTTTTAAATTTTCACTACACCGAAACTCTATTACGTACTGAAAGAGCCAATGTTATAGTTTCGGCGCAACAGAAGCTTATTCTTCAATCCGAGAGATCTATGTGATATTTTCCGTCTTTTGAACTCTATACCACCTTTAAATTTTTCAGTCTGTTAAATCAACTTCAGATTTATTATTATGCATACCTTCAATACCTAATGACTCCAATTTGAACATGTTTCTAATCCTTGCTCTACCTTGAATTAATTAGAATGTGGCTTAAAGGATTAAAACAAGAATGTACAGGGTTTAAGACAGCATTAACCAAAGTATGGCTAACCTGGCAAGTTATTTTGAGTTTATTCTATGAACAATTGACGGTGGGTTTGAAACTCTTATTTGATTCTTGTATATAAACAGTCAACCAATATTCCAATAATAATATATATTTTAAAACAAATGTGGTATCTTATAGTCTTACCTTGAATTGTGTTTTTCAAAAGATTTTTTGCCTCTGAGGGTAGTCTTGAAGCTCTAAGTTAACTCAGCCTGTGGGCGTTAGGTCAATGCCACTTACATTAAACTTAGTAGGGTAAAATGATAAGTTATAAGGCAAAGAGCAATAATTTATCGAATTACGTATTGAAATATGAAGAAAAGACACTTCTACTCCCTTTCTTTACATTTTTGATAATTAAATTTGATTTTCACAAGCGCAACAATTAGGACCGTTATTGAATCAGTAATGATATCTTTGGGTTAACTCTTTTTTGTTGAAAATTCTCCAAAATTTATCGAAAATTGTTGCTAGAAATATATTTTAAATTCTCTAATTTCATACTCTTTCTTATCCTCTTTTCTCCTTCTTCACCCTTTTTGCCTCTCTCCGTGGCTATAATGTAACTTACTTTCCTATGAACTACCACCTCCTTAATTTGCGTTCTACCTTCCCGAACTCTCTAGTCCTTATTATTTCTTATGAACTCTGCGTAACACGCTTAGATCACAAGTAGCACCATTCGAATTCAGTCCGTGCCTCGAGGCGGCTATGCTAGTCTAGGTTGCCTACTTTAGTGTTCTATTTCCAGTTTCGATGCTCTAAATACTTTAATGCTACAACTTCCTTTTGGTACATACCTTGGTTGTTGTGCTTATTTGCACGGCAACAATTTTGCCACGAATAATTTAGTATCTTTGTTTTAAATACCAAGACATGATGCAAGCTGAACGCTTAAAGCGTGTTCTCGCCGATCCTGAAAAAAGTTGAATGCGCCAAACTTAGGGCTGAGCTTAATTCGAAAAATGCTACAATTCGCTTTTCTTTAGGGCGCGTTTAACTCTGCAGTTCAGCTCTATAGAGAGTTCCTTTCCACGTCCATAGAGAGCTCCTCTCCACCAGTACCCCCTTTGAGCGAGAGCGGAGGGGCCAGGCCTTTAGTCTAAGATAAGCGGAGCGGCCTTCGCAAAACTGACGCCTCTGCTCGATACATTCTGGTAGACGAGGCGTTGTAAAACTGGACGAAGGCCATAAGCGGTGGAAGCTGGGTTGGAGTCTTGTAAAAGTGTATTCGACCTGTTGACCGGGCCACACTCTTTTCGATAGGAAGAATAGAGCTATCGGTTCTGAAACTTGGAATATATCTATTGAGTATTAAAGCTCCAAAACCGGACGAGTTTTCAAAGTCTTCTTAGGATGCTATATAGGGTACCTCCCCCGAGAGTCGCAGCTCAAAATGTCGCTACGCCTTGTTGTAGTGTTCCGAGCGCATGGAGTTAGGGCTATGGGCAAGATCGATCACCTGATGGACAGACAACAGGACCGAAGGTCGTGTCTTTCTGTATATTATTATTATTATTTTATTATTATTATTATTATTATTATATATTATTATTATATTTATTATTTTATTATTATATTAATATTTATTATTATATTATTTTATTATTATTATTATTATTATAAATGGTATCAATATATTAATTAATATATATTAATTATCAATTAATAATAATTATTATTTTAATTTACTTCATAGGGATTTTAGACTTTTAGCGGGATAAAAACGAAATATTCAAATATGTATCGGTTACAGCTTTGACTCAAAATATCAAAAATTTTGATCAGCTGATCTAATGCTATTAATTTAGATAAAAAAAATTTAGATAAACTTCTCTGTTCAAATTCTATAAATGCAACCAACAAAAGCTTTAAACTCATTAGAAACTACTTTATAATTTTAGCGTAAGTACTAATCATAATATAAATGAATGTTAAGATCAAAGCAAATGTGTAAGTTTGGAACATGAGACGCATTTCAGCTAAATTTGTGCCAAGGCTGCTGAGCAACGAATATGTCCCATTCTTTCTTTTTAATCGTTACAAAAAAAAAAAAAAAAATAAAATAAATAAAAATAAATAATGGGAGTTTGAGGCACATGGGATGCCTATGAGACCGAACAAAGTCAAAATTTATTATACTAAGTTAATTTGGCCTTGTTAGAGTCATCAATTGTTCTGTTAAATAAAACTTTAAAAGTTGTAGAGACTGAAGAAGTCAGGTATTGTTGAGGTATTACTTGACTTGGGTTTTCAATAGTAAATACTGTATTAAACTATAAACGGTATTATGTTGCTAAGTGAGAAGCATTACGCAACTATGTCTGTATTAAAAACTTTAAACTTTTAATGTACAAAAATGGTACTATCAAAAAATTATTAAAGGTTTTTTTAGCGATTAGTGCACATTTTAAATGTATATGTTCAATAAAAAAAGAAAATAGGTCTACTAATTTTGGCTTTTTTTTTAGGGAAAACACTATCGATTTATTTTCCATTTTTTCGATATTTTATATATTGATAATAAAAATTATCTTCGATAGTTTATATATTTTTTTTAATGATTCCAATGGAAATTGAGTATCCCAACCCAAAGTTACCCTATTGTAGTTAATTTAAAAAAAAAATTGCTCAAATATTTTCTTTGTGTATAATAGAAGGATAGTTGAGTTTAGCTCAGTCTGACGAAATATCGATATATTTTTTTCCGATAATCGGTTTTTTGTTATAGAACCCATGTCAAAGTACTAGAACAGTGTTGCCAAACCTCTCTTCATATATAATTAATAAAGCCAAAGCAAAAAAAAAAAAAAAAAAAAAAAGAAAAAAAAAAAAAAAAAAAAAAAAGGATACGTCCAAAATAAGAATGATATATGAAAATAACAAAAAATGTCGCTTATAAAAATATCGTTAAAATTGCAAATCGGTAATGGTATAACGTGCTTAATTCTATATATATATATATAATATATATATATAGTACTTATATATAATATTAATATATATATATATATATATATTATATATATAAATATATATAGTTATAGACACTTACACACTTACAGAAAACTATATTACATATTATTGAATCTTACGTATAAAAAGCTTATTACCAGAAGCGTTAAAAAAAAAAAAAAAAAAAAAAAAAAAAAAAAATTAAAAAGTAAGACACTTATAGAAAAAAAAAACATTACATATTTGGAATCAGCGCGTGTACAAAGCTTATTATATGTTAAGGTCGTTTATGATTTAAAACTAACGAATACCCTAGAGTAGACCGCATAGATATCAGGAGTCGGGGTCTCTCGGCCTTCTAGTGTGGAGGACGGGGGACTTCGTCCCCCCTCTGTCCCCCATCGCTCGAACCCCCTAGATGAATATATGTTTCTTGAAACTTCAATTTTTATAGGGGCTCGCCGTAGGGGACAAGAGGGGGACGAAGTCCCCCCCGTCGCTCACCTAGAGGAAGGCCGGGAGACCCCGACTCCTGATATCTATGCGGTTTACTCTAGGGTATCGTTAGTTTTAAATCATAAAAAGACTTTACATATAATAAGCGTTATTCGGCTGATTCCAAATATGTAATTAGTTTTTCCGTTAAGTCTAATACTTTTCGAGATAACTCTCCTGGCCCTTTTATGGAATTATGGCTGTATATATATACGAGTTAATTATAATATATATATTATATATATATATAAATTATTTATAATATATATATAATATATATATTATAATATAATATATATATATATATATATATAATATAGTTATATATTAATATATATAATAAATAATAATTAAATAATAATAATCAATAATAATGAACTAATTAATAATAATAAGTTTAGTACAGGTTACATAGATTTAAATTAATAATTATGATTCTTCTATAAAACTGAAAGCCTAACAAAAGTGATATAACTTTTATCAAAATAAAATTGAAACTCAAAAACAAAATACTAACCATATTCTGTATTATTATTTGTGAAAAGTTCCGGCAAAGGAAGATCAATTTCAATAAATGGAATATGAGGTGTAACTGGTATTCCCTGTTGAGCAGCAGCAACCAGCTTAAGAGCAAAAAAGAACTGGTACGCTTCATACCTATCTTGAATTGTGCTGAAAAATGCACAAAAATGAAAAGTTTCGAAAAAGTTAGAAAACTAAGAATTAGAAAACAGAAAGAAAAGGTAGCAGGCTAGTCGGTAGTGATAGCAACTACGCTCTGCTACCAATAAAATGATTTGTAAGTTGAGACATGAGAATGGAGTATGATAAAGACTTACTGTTTTTAAGCTAAGGCCGTAGGGGCACTATCGTGTCCTAGAAAAAAAAGTTGCCACACTTCCGACCTATGAATGCTTCCTCTCTTTCTGCTTAATGACGATGCTTGAGATTTGAATTAGAAATGTAATGAAATGGAGAGGTTGATAAGCTTGTGGCGAAAGCAGATGAAACTCATGCAAATTAGAAATTAACAAATATGGAAAAAAAATGAAAAAGGGAAAATTGAGAAAGCAAGCGCTATATAAGCAAATATGTAAAATAAACAGGAGTTGCAAAGGCAAAGAAAGTTAATTACCTGCTCTAGTGACCGTTAAGCAATTTTTAATACATAAATGTGATTTTTAATTTGTTTTTAATAATAAAGTGAAGAAAGAAAAAAATTTTTTTAGTTTTTTTATGATTTTATTTATTTTAAAAAGTTTTTAAACATGTAAAACATACATTTTATTTTACTCAGGAAAATAATCCTACATTATACACGTATAATATTTAAAATAGAGAATGATTGGAATAAGTTAACCTATCTAAGAATTAAAGGATTTACTTATTAATTGATTTATCACTTCAAGTATTGACTTAAATCTAAGAGTCCAAGTCCTTTGGCTTACTTATATGATTTTATAGTAAGTTCAAGCCTTGCATTTATTATTATGATTGTTCTAGTAAGTTCAAAGTCCTGGAGGGGCTTTACTTTCTTAAAAAAAATAGTGAGTCCAAAAAATGGATTCCAACTACAAAAGTTTTTGGGTTCAGTTAATTACACTGAGCTGAGCCATAAGACTTTTTTTTAGCTTTTTTATACTTTGATTACCATACAATTTACATCCTAACAACCAGTACTGGAATAAAAATACTAATCTAGAATCATTAATATAAGGTATAATGAAATTATTTCTCACTTAGAAATTTAAATGTAGTTTAAGAAACCCTAATTTTACTTTTTTGTCTTTTTAAAAGCACAATCACTGAATGTACATTCTTTTCTATGAAAATTTTATGTTCACTTTTATACGGGGCTAAAATAGGGCGCTGTAGGAGCAAAAAATAGTGCACCTTCTTTTTGGTGGAAATGACTTTAAAATTAGATCTAAAAAGTTCAAAAAAGTTATGATATTTAGGTTTTTCATTAATATTCATTAAATATCTTTTTAACAAACACTGAAGAAAGAGGTTCTTAATTGTTTTATTTCCCAAATATTCTCTTAACAGTCTATACCAAACACTCATTGAAATAATTTTCATTTCAGTTTCAAAGATTTATAACCTTTTAAATTCAGTATTATTCATAATTTTTACATGCTTTAATTGGACTTAAATTGTGTAATGTTTAATTATCTTATTATGCTTAGTAGTCCCGAAGGGTTTTTTATTTAAAGGAATGAAGATTTTAGCTGTGGCAAACAAGCTACTTGTTCCGCAATCGGGTCAGAGTGTGCAAGTTTTGGAAAGGCTGTGCAAAATGTGTAAGTAGGAATCCGCACCCGGATTTAAATTGCAAGAAACTGAGAGGGAGATACTAGTGATCCGCACCCGGGTCAATTGAAAGATAAGAAAAAGTGAGGATGAGATACTAGGAGGCCGCACCCGGGTCTGTGTAAAAAGAGATGTTAAGGTGATTACTAATAAAGGTCAATGTAAGTTTACGTTAATATTCATGTATAATAGTATATGTCATGTAAGGAAAGAAATGAATGTACTCATACCTCAGTCGATGCTGAGGACTTCTTATGGAGAAGTAGGAGATGCCAACAGCATTAAACACATTAGAGCAGTCAAGATGACAAGAGATCTATAAAAATTATAAAGAGTTTCTACTCACGTATCCATTGAAAGGCATAAATATAAAAAACAATACTTTGCTCCATTTAAAAAAACATTTCATTTGATTTAAATCCATCAAGACAGCAATTCTTACCATATGAAAAAAAAAAGTGTTTATTTAGAAAAATGCGTCGTGCATTACATCATTGGAGATTGCTGTAAAAAAAGAAACGACAAATAAGCATTTATATATTCAGATATGATGATAATTGGATGGTAAGGTTTTAAAATCCTTACATTTTTCCTCCCCACCAGTTATTTGGAAAATAACTGACGATGTTGAAAGTGAGATGGAATCGAACGTTGGAGGAGGTGTAAGGGATGGAGCGTATAAGATATCCTCAAGGGTCAACATTGGAGAGGCAAGATAAGTTCAAAACGATAAGCCTGATATTAATTAAAAACTATGTTAAGTTGTAATAGTTTCATTTGTGTTTTAGTTTTTAGAAAGCCATAAAAAAAAAAACAAAAAAAACAAAAAAAGAGAAAAAAATCTAAGTAGTAAAGTAGTGAAGTGATCTCTGGAACCTACATTTAACAGTATTCCTTCTTTGTACAAAATACATTTTTTTTTCCTATTTTTTTTCTTTAGGTTGTTTAGGGTGTTGAAGTATACACCATGCCATTTTATTTTTTAATTCTTTCCTATCAGATCACCAATTGGTTAGAACTGTATTGGATATTTTAAAATAGTATCTTTTCTAAATATTTAGTGTTTTAAAAAACTTCCTTTGTCAGTTAACAAATTGTAGAGCGACATCAGGCAATTTTTTTCTCATGGGTAGAAGATAATGATAATTAGTTCCATTTGAGCACATTATGCAAAATAAGTCTTTACTTTGAGGTGTTCCATAATATACAAGTTGTTTTGAGCCAATGTATAACAAGATAGCTTTCGTAGGGATTATATTGACAAAAGCCTGTAAGCTATGAATGAATGGAAACTGTTCGCTCCTTTTAGACTTTTTCAAGAGTTCTAGGATTTGTTTACCGGCTCGGCCATTAGTTGGCAAATTATACTTTTGTGGATTCTCTATCAATTCATTAGTTACTCTTATTCGCATAGACGATTCATATTCCCTATGACCGTACACGCCAATTGAACAACATTGAAACAGTGAATCACTGTCATCCAGTAAATAAATACACTCAAATCCTTCTGGCCATTCATCCACATAATTTGTATCTATTGGGAACTCATAAAGTTGTTTTATTTCAAGATCAGTCAATTCCTTATCTAACTCTATAATGTCCTCTGGACAAGATGTTGAAATTACTTTGTTATCCTGATGAGGTGAAGAATCCGGGTGGATTGAAATTAGTGAAGAGCCCAAAGGATCTAAAGCATCATTAGTTTTGGAAAGAAGTTTAGAAGTACAGTTGATAATAGAAGATTTAGAGGAGTTATCAGAATTTGAATTAGGAAGATCTGGAGGGATAGTAGAAAATGAGGTAAGTGGAAGGTCATGATTGACAGGAACAGTAGATTGAGAAGAGCTAAGATGAAGTATAGATTTTGCAGAAGTAGTAGTAGTTGTAGATAAGGCAGATAGAGTACATAAAGTAGTAGTAGGAATAGTAGTTGTTGAAATAAAAGTAGTAGGAATAGTAGTAGGAAAGATATAGGAGTAGGAATAGTAGGTTTAGAAGTGATAGTTATAGAGGAAGATATAGGATTAAGATTACTTACATCTTCTTTTCCGTTGAAGGTGTTACCTGTTAAGTTGTTATTGCCTCGTATCTTAGGCATGCGAGATTGGGTGTTTTTCCAATTTAAGTGGTGGTGGTAACTGTACCTGATTCGTTGAAATTTCCTTAGTAGGTGGTTTCTCGCCACTCGTTTGCCACTTAGTTGATTTTGGAGAGTTAGATAATTTAGTTTTTAAGGGTGGTGTTGGTGATTCTTTGATCACTTCTGTTTTTAAAGATTGGCTTTGCTTTTTGGATCTGTAAATTTCTTTCAGTGGACAATTCATGCCCAGATGGTTCTGTTTACAGTAAGGACAAATAGGAATATTGCTAATCATTTTAAGTTTCGTGTTTCTTTTTGGGCAATTTGATATTACATGGCCATGTTCCTGGCAATTTATGCATTTGTTTTGTCTTGTATAGCACTGATCATATATATGACCACGTTTGCTGCAAAATTGACAATAAGGTCTTTTTCTACACTTCCGGATATCATGTCCAGTTCTTTTACAGTAAGTACAAGTTCTTGTGGGTTTAGAACACCATGATTGTTTAATTTGGTGCTGTTTTGTGGCTATGACCATATGCTTGTTGAGGAAGCGGGAAAAATATTACTTGATAGATAGCGAAAAGATTTATCTTCAGAAAAGGTTTGAGAACCTTGATACTTTTTATTAAGTTGAAAGTGACAAAACATTTCCAATGAGACCCGGTTTATTAATTTTAGATTTTTGAGTTAAATTTAAGGAATTTGAATTTTCTGGGGATGAACAAGGATACTGTTGTACCGGTTTCTCATTACAATGTGTGGGAGAGAGTTTATCAAATTGTGAAACAAGTTTCGTTAGAGTCAATAAGATTGTCTGATTTTGTTCATAAATTGCTTTTAACCATTCAACAATTCCAATTGATGGTTGTAGTTGATGAGGATCATTTTGAAATTTAGGGTGGTTTGTAAGAGTTGTAAGAGAAGGACATTGGAGATCAGGCAATTGTGCCAATTTATTAAACAATAAAGTAGATTGTGAAGCTTGTTGTTGTAAGTTTTCTAGTAGAGATTTGTTTTGGTCAGTTGTATCAGTAGAGATTTTCGTAGACATTGTTGAAATAAGTGTAAAGTAAGAGCGTAGAAGTTCGAAAAAGTCAGAAAACTAAGAATTAGAAAACAGAAAGAAAAGGTAGCAGGCTAGTCGGTAGTGATAGCAACTACGCTCTGCTACCAATAAAATGATTTGTAAGTTGAGACATGAGAATGGAGTATGATAAAGACTTACTGTTTTTAAGTTAAGGCCGTAGGGGCACTATCGTGTCCTAGAATAAAAGTTGCCACACTTCCGACCTATGACTGCTTCCTCTCTTTCTGAATCTTTGGGATGTTGAGATTTGGAGATTTGATAAAGCAAGATGGAGGATGCAAATAAGAAAAGCTGGTGCATGCAGCTTCAGACAATTAGGATGGTGCAGGAAAACATAGATAATCATAACCTCACACAAGCATGAAAAAGCAAAATATAAGAATTAGAAAATAATGAAAGTGTTGTATAAGCAATTCAGAGCATATTACCTGCTGTAAATGTAACCTTTAAGTAATTTTTAAAACATAAATGATGATTTGTAATTTAGATAATAATAATAAAGTGAAGCAAAGAAGGTTATGATATTTTTTATGATTTTTATTTAGTTTTAAGGATTTTTCACATATAAAATACACATTTTTGTTTTACTCAAAAATAATCCTACATGCATTATACACAATAATATTTAATTAGAAAATGATTGGAATAAGTTAACCTATCTAAGAATTCTAGTCCTTAGGCGTTACTTATTAATTTGATTATGAATGAGTTCAAGTATTGACTTAAATCTAAGAGTCCAAGTCCTTTGGCTTTACTTATTATGATTTTTAGTAAGTTCAAGTCCTTTGGCTTTACTTATTATGATTTTTAGTAAGTTCAAGTCCTGAGGCTTTACCTCTTAAAAAAAATGAGTGAGTCCAAAAATTGGATTTCCACTACAAGGTTGGGTTCAGTTAAATACACTGAGCTGAGTCCATAAGACTTTTTTAGAGTCCATTTTTTTTTTAGGCTTTTATTACTTTGATTCCCATACCAATTTACATCCTAACAACCAGTACTGGAATAAAAATACTAATCTAGGAATCATAATATAAGGTATAATAAATATTTTCACTTAGAAATTTAAATTGTAGTTTAAGAAACACTAGTTTCTCTTTGTTTTTTTAAAAGCACAATCACTGAATGTACATTATAGTTTTATGAAAATTTTAGTTTCACTTATTGTTCATGAGTGCTCACTTATAATAATTTATAAACATTACACTAATAGTTTTTAGAGTGGTTATAACTTAATAATTACGAATTAGAATTAAAAAGTTCAAAAGGTTATGATATTTAGGTTTTTCATTAATATTCATTAAATATCTTTTTAACAACACTGAAGAAAGAGGGTTCTTTAATTGTTTTTATCCCAAATAATTCTCTTTAACAGTCTAACCAAACACTATATGAAATAATTTCAATTCAGTTTCAAAAGAATTTAACCTTTTAAATGCAGTATTATTCATATTTTTTACAAGCTTTAATTTAGACTTAATTGTGTAATGTTAACATCTTTTATACTAGTAGTCCCCGGAAGGGTTTTATTTTGAAAGATGAAGATTTTAGCTGTTGCAAACAAGCACTTGTATCCGCAATCGGGTCAAATTACAAGTTTTGAAAGCTGTGCAAATGTGTAATAGGATCCGCACCCGGTTCCAATTGAAAAAGTGAGCGTTATGACAAATATGTAACAAGATCCGCACCCGGGTCCAATTGTAAAGTTAAGTTTGAAAGTGAGAATTAGACACGAGGATCCGCACCCGGTTCCTGTGTAAAAAGTGATTACTAATAGAGCAATGTAAGTTTACTTTAATATTCATGTATAATAGTATATGTCATGTAAGGTTAAAGAAATGAATGTACTCATACCTCAGTCGATGCTGAGGACTTCTTATGGAGAAGTAGGAGATGCCAACAGCATTAAACACATTAGAGCAGTCAAGATGACAAGAGATCTATAAAATTTATAAAGAGTTTCTACTCACGTATCCATTGAAAGGCATAAAATATAAAAACAATATTTGCTCCATTTAAATAAAATTTCATTTGATTTAAATCCCATCAAGACAGCAATTCTTACCATATGAAAGAAAAGTGTTAATTTAGAAAAATGCGTCGTGCATTACATCATTGGAGATTGCTGTAAAAAGGAAAGACAAATAAGCATATATAATCAGATAATTGATGATAATTGATGGTAAGGATTTAAAATCCTTACATTTTCCTCCCCACCAGTTATTTTGGAGAAATAACTGGCGATGTTGAAAGTGAGATGGAATCGAACGTTGGAGGAGTTGTAAGGAGATGGACGTATAAGATATCCTCAAAGAGGTCACATGGAGAGGAGCAAGATAAGTGTAAAAGAAAAGAAAGAGTTAGCAGAACTATGTTAAGTTGTTTCCTTTCATATACATTATAGTGGCTGATGGAAAGCCAAAAAAATAATAAATCTAAGTAATAAGTAGTGTAAGTAGTGTAAGTGATCTCTGGAGACCTTACAAGTCACAAGTATTTCCGTTCTTATGACGACGTTCCGGATGAACCTGGACTTGCAAAGGGTGTTATTTTGTTTTCTTTAGGGTTGTTTTAGGGTTGTTTAAATTAGGGTTGTCATTTCAATTCAATATTTACTATATCCTCCCCACCAGATTCAATCATGGGGTAGAATTTCTTTTTTATTTATTAAAAAATAGTATCTTTTTCTAAATATTTAGTTGTTTAAAAACTCCTTTGTCAGTTAAGAATTGTAGAGCGACATCAGGCAATTTTTTTCTCATGGGTAGAAGATAATGATAATTAGTTCCATTTGAGCACATTATGCAAAATAAGTCTTTACTTTGAGGTGTTCCATAATATACAAGTTGTTTTGAGCCAATGTATAACAAGATAGCTTTCGTAGGGATTATATTGACAAAAGCCTGTAAGCTATGAATGAATGGAAACTGTTCGCTCCTTTTAGACTTTTTCAAGAGTTCTAGGATTTGTTTACCGGCTCGGCCATTAGTTGGCAAATTATACTTTTGTGGATTCTCTATCAATTCATTAGTTACTCTTATTCGCATAGACGATTCATATTCCCTATGACCGTACACGCCAATTGAACAACATTGAAACAGTGAATCACTGTCATCCAGTAAATAAATACACTCAAATCCTTCTGGCCATTCATCCACATAATTTGTATCTATTGGGAACTCATAAAGTTGTTTTATTTCAAGATCAGTCAATTCCTTATCTAACTCTATAATGTCCTCTGGACAAGATGTTGAAAATTCTTTATTATCCTGATGAGGTGAAGAATCCGGATGGATTGAAATAAGTGAAGAGCCCAAAGGATCTAAAGCATCATTAGTTTTGGAAAGAAGTTTAGAAGTACAGTTGATAATAGAAGATTTAGAGGAGTTATCAGAATTTGAATTAGGAAGATCTGGAGGGATAGTAGAAAATGAGGTAAGTGGAAGGTCATGATTGACAGGAACAGTAGATTGAGAAGAGCTAAGATGAAGTATAGATTTTGCAGTAGTAATAGTTGTAGATAAGGCAGATAGAGTACATAAAGTAGTAGTAGGAATAGTAGTTGTTGAAATAAAAGTAGTAGGAATAGTAGTAGGAATGATAGTAAGAGTAGAAATTGAAAGTTTAGGATTGATAGTGGTAGAGGAAGATATAGGAATAAGATTACTTACATCTTCTTTTCCGCTGTTGAGGGTGTTACCTGTAGAGTTGTTATTGCCTTGAATCTTAGGCATGCTGTCAGAGATTGGGTGTTTTTCCAATTTAAGTGGTGGTGGTAACTGTACCTGATTCGTTGAAATTTCCTTAGTAGGTGGTTTCTCGCCACTCGTTTGCCACTTAGTTGATTTTGGAGAGTTAGATAATTTAGTTTTTAAGGGTGGTGTTGGTGATTCTTTGATCACTTCTGTTTTTAAAGATTGGCTCTGCTTTTTAGATCTGTAAATTTCTTTCTGTGGACAATTCATGCCCAGGTGGTTACTTCCACAGTAAGGACAAATAGGAATATTGCTAAATATTTCACGTTTCGTATTTCTTTTTGGGCAATTTGAAATTACATGGCCATGTTCCTTGGCAATTTATACATTTGTTTTGTCTAGTATAGCACTGATCATATATATGACCACGTTTGCTGCAAAATTGACAATAAGGTCTTTTTCGGCACTTTCGGATATCATGTCCGGCTCTTTTACAGTAGTTGCAAACTATTGTGGATTTAGACCACCTTGATTGTTTAATTTGTTGCTGTTGTTGTGGTCTATGACCATATGCTTTTGAGGAAATATTACTTTGATAGATAGGAAAAGATTTATCTTTAGAAAAGGTTTGAGAACCTTGATACTTTTTATTAAGTTGAAAGTGACAAACATTCCCAATGAGACCCGGTTTATTAATTTTAGATTTTTGTGTTAGATTTGAGGAATCTGAATATTCTGGAGATGAATAGGAATACTGTTGTACCGATTTCTCATTACTATGTGTGGGAGGAAGTTTGTCAAATTGTGAAACAAGTTTCGTTAGAGTCAATAAGATTTCCTGATTTTGTTCATAAATTGCTTTTAACCATTCAACAATTCCAATTGATGGTTGTAGTTGATGAGGATCATTTTGAAAGTTAGGGTGGTTTGTAAGGGTTGTGAGAGAAGGACCTTGGAGATCCGGCAATTGTGCCAATTTATTAAACAATAAAGTAGATTGTGAAGCTTGTTGTTGTAGGTGTTCTCGTAGAGTTGTGTTAAGGTCAGTTGTATCAGTAGAGGTTTCAGTAGACATTGTTGAAGTAAGTGTAAACAAATGAAAAGAAATTTCGAAAAAGTCAGAAAACTAAGAATTAGAAAACAGAAAGAAAAGGTAACAGGCTAGTCGGCAGTGATAGCAACTACGCTCTGCTACCAATAAAATGATTTGAAAGTTGAGACATGAGAATAGAGTATGATAAAGACTTACTGTTTAAGGCCGTAGGGGCACTATCGTGTCCTAGAAAATAAAAGTTGCCACACCTTCGACCTATGACTGCTTCCTCTCTTTCTGCTTAATGACGATGCTTGAGATTTGAATTTATAAATGTGATGAAATGGAGAGGTTGATAAGCTTTGGCGAAAGCAGATGAATCTCATGCAAATTAGCGGTTGCAGGATATGGAAAAAGATGAAAAGGAAGATTAGAGGATGCAAGTGCTATATAGCAAATATGTAAATTAAAGCAGGAATTGGCAAAGAAAAGTTAATTACCTGCTTTAGCAACCTTTAAGCAATTTCTTTAAAACATAAATAATGATTTTCAATTTAGTTTTTAATAATAATAAAGGTTGCGATATTTTTATGATTTTTATTTATTTATTTTTAAAAGTTTTTAAACATGAAAAACACACATTTTTGTTTTACTCAAAAATAATTCTACATGCATTATGTACACCAATATTTAAATAGAGAATGGTTGAAATAAGTAAACCTGTCTGAGAGTTCAAGTCCTGAGGCGTTACTTATTATGATTTTTAGTAAGTTCAAGTCCTGAGGCGTTACTTATTATGATTTTTAGTAAGTTCAAGTCCTTTAGCTTTACTTCAATATTTAAATAGAGAATGAGTGAGTCCAAAAATTGGATTTCCACTACAAGGTTGGGTTCAGTTAAATACACTGAGCTGAGTCCATAAGACTTTTTTTAGGCTTTTATTACTTTGATTATCATACCAATTTACATCCTAACAACCAGTACTGGAAAAAATACTAATCTAGGAATCATAATATAATAATAAGAAACACTAGTTTCTATTTGTCTTTTTAAAAGCACAATCACAAAGATGTGGTTATAGTTTTATGAAAATTTCAGTTTCATTTATTGTTCATGAGTGCTCACTTATAATAATTTATAAACATTACACTAATAGTTTTTAGAGTGGTTATAACTTAATAATTACGAATTAGGATTAAAAAGTTCAAAAGGTTATGATATTTAAGTTTTTCATTAATATTCATCAAATATCTTTTTTACACTGAAGAAAAAGGGTTCTTTAATTGTTTTTATCCCTAAAAAATTCTCTTTAATAATTTGCTAAACACTAGAGAAAAAATAGTTTCCATTCAGTTTCAAAAGAATTTAACCTTTTAAATTCAGTAGAGGTTTTCACATAGGTTTCAATTTAAACTTAATTATGTAATGTTAATATTTTTACTAATAGTCCCCAGAGGGGTTTTACTTTGAGAGAAAAAAATATTTGAGCTTTTGCAAATAAGCACGTGGATCT
>JABUQX010108120.1:0-20000 GCA_015478945.1 Trachelipus rathkii | reverse complement strand
CGAGGATGTCTGTGATATACCTTACGGATGTAAGAGTGCCTCCATCGAAGGTGTGCAACTCCGTAGTTCCCGATAAAGAGATGCCTCCCCAGACCATAACCGACCCACCTCCAAACGGCGGCACCTGCAGCACATTGCGTTGCGCGAACCTCTCCGTCGGTATACTCTAGCACGCCTGTCCGAGGCGTACAGAGACACTCTTGACTCGTCCGTAAAGAGCACCTTTGCCCAATCATCGACCGTTCAATGGATGTGTTCTCGGGCAAATGCCAGTCGCGCCCTTCGATGTGCCGTGGTGTGCGGTGGACCTATGGCAAGCCTCCGGGGCCGGTAATTATGTTCCGCAAGGCGTCGACGCACTGTATTATCACTCGCCCTGGTGCCGTGTACCTTCGCCAGCTGTATCTGCAGATGTCGTGCCGTTGTGTGGCGCTCTCGTAATGCACGCAGACGTATAAATCGGTCTTCCACGGGTGCCGTGGCCCTGGGCCTACCTTGTCCTCGCCTGCGATCATGTGTCAGGGTTTCCTGGTACCGTTGGACTACCCGTGCAATCGTTGTGTGCGCTACACCGAACCGTCGACCAAGTGCCCGGTACCCGTGTCCTTCGGCGTGGAATGTTATCTTTACGCACTGATCTCTGGATTGACAGTTGACGCACTATCCTTTCTATGTTTATCGGAGTCGCTTCGTACGTGATGATCCCTCGCTCGATTATACCCCAGACGCAGTGACATTTAACCTAGGCAATCTATTCTGGATGACTGTGTACATATATATATATATATATCTGTAGCGTAATAACTAACAAATGTATATACATCTATGGAATAACATATATATATATACCGTATATATATATATATATATATATATATATATATATATATATATATATATATATATATATGTAGGGGTGTCTACCGTCACTCCTATGCCCAAGTTTCCAACTCTGACTAAAAACTAATTCCAACTCTGACTTTAATATAAGTTTTCAATTTTTCTCTTATTATATTATTTAATTATAATTAATAACTTAACTTCATTATACAATTCACTATATGAACTTAATGTGTTTCAGCCATTGTATTATATGAGACACGTTCTCTTTCATAATTATAATTTCTGTTAAATTATTCATATTCATTTATAATTCTGCGGATTTATAAGGTTAGTCTTAATTGTTTTTTAATCTTAAGTCCATCCTTAATTTAAATGAACATATGTGTAATAACAAATTACCATAATATAAGTCACATAAAGGCTTTTCATATTGCAGTTCTACATTGCAATTCCTTCATCGAAGGTACAATACTCCATCTTAGGAATCTCTAAGTATAAATTCGTAAAGTTAAGAAAAATCCCCAATTGGGGTAAGTAAAAGGAAAATTAAAACATTATGCAATATAATGATCACATATAATAAAGAATAAAATGTAAGTCTAGAAAGACATTACATATCATTTTCTCTTTTAGGTCCCAATGCTGGGCTACAGTTCAGTTATATCCATCTCTATGCTGGACTACAGCTCATTGCTTATCAGTTACATCCCAATGCTGGACTACAGCTCATCGCTTATCATTTAGTTCCCAATGCTGGGTTACAGTTTGTTATTCACATACCAATTTTGGGCTACAGTCAGTTGTATTCATCCCATTGCCGGGCTACTTTATATCCCACTGCCAGGCTCATTTAGTTCTCATTGTTGGGCTACTTGCGTATTTTTAATTCGGATACGTCCATTTACGCCCCGTTCTGAACTCATTAAACCCATGACTGGGTTATTTGTGACTTTGTTTTGATCAAGTTATTGTGTATCTCTTGACAAGTTGTTGTTTTGTTTATCACCAGTGTTGGTGTCTGCTCTCATTAAGATAAGTGTTGTTTTGTTCTTAATTATTTTGTTGTGAGTTTGTCCTTGTGTATTCGCCAGACGACTTATTGTCTAAATTTCTTTGTCGTCGTTAGTTTCAATCGAATGTTTGTAAACTAAAGACATTTGATTTCAGTTAATGTTAGAACCAAGTGTTGTAATAAAACTTTTTCTTTTTCCTCTCTTTTATTTCACCCCTTCTCATTATTACTCACTGTCCTTTTATCATACCACATCATTACGATCCCTATCACTCTAAAAATAAACAGCGCAACCTGTGTGGAAGTTCAAAGTCCAGCGACCTTTCCTGGTCATTAGGATTAAAAAACCTACATAACAAAAATCAAGAAACTTGATTCTTCGCCACAGTCGCTGATGTTTTCATTCTTCATACTTACTAGTGAATATATACTAGCAGGTAATTTACTATTGAAAGTGTAAGTTAATAATAACGATTAACCTAGTTCTTTCCCCAGCTTTTATGGTAAACTTTTCTAAAATTGTAAAAACTTTCATCCGGCCTTCAAGGAGTGTAAGATATTCTTTTACACTCCGTAACATATATATATATATATATATATATATATATATATATATATATATATATATATATCACTATCTAAATGCTCTGCTCTTAACTTTCTACTTATATACTACTGCTACTAACTATATATATATATATATATATATATATGTCGTGGCGCAGGAGGTTGACTCGCCGACTCTCATACGAGAGGACGCTGGTTCAATTCTCCGCGTAGCAGTTGGGAGTTTTACCTTCCTGGGGCAAGAATTAAAGCGGCTGTGAACACGTTGGTGACACTTTGGTTTGGGATAGCCAGTCTTAAAAGTTTGATTTCCTGCTGTTCCCCGTGTTTTCTGAAAGGGGTTAAGCACGTTAAAGGGAAGATATAACCAATATATATATATATATATATATATATACTTTGCTACTATCTATATATATATATATATATATACTATATACTATGCTATATATATATATATATATATATATATATATATTGATAAATTTAGTTTTTATTTCATATCTTTTTCAGAAAGATCGTATAAAAAAATATTTGTAGATAATTTTGTAATTAATATTAAATTTTTAAGGATATATATTGTTAATAAAGTTAAAACAAGAAAGAAATATATATTATAAAGAATAAAATATAAATAAAAAGGAATAAAATAGAAAAGAAAAACAAAGAATATAAGAAATATTAATATATTATGTATATAATAAAGAACAAAGAAATAAGTAAATCAGGAAAGAGGATAACAAGAGAAAATTAACAAACTGAAAATGATACCATCTTTTTAAAAAGGTAATATATTATTTTACTTTAATTATTTTATCTAAAAATAGTCTTGTGTACTAAACAAAATAAAATGCCAAAAGAGGAAGAAAAAAAACGATATAGAGATTTTATCATTAGCAATTGATAAATTGACTAACATGATAAAAGATCTAGAAGATGGTAAAGAAAAAAGAGAAACAGCAGAAGAAAGAAATATGAATTTTGACAATTCCTAAATTTAATGGAGAAAAAGAAGAATATTTATTCAAGTAAAAGTATGGAGAGGAGTATCTCGGGAAAAGGAAAAAACAAATAATAGCAGGTTTAGTAGGTGAACCCCTAGAAGCAATTATGTATTTAAAAGAAGAAGAATTATGGATAGAAGATGGAGTAGAAAAAGTTATAAACACATTAAAAGAAAGATATTGCAGAAATAAAGAACAAGAAAGTTCAATACCGATACCGTACTTAGGGATACTCCCAACAAATTTCAGCCACAGTACAGTACTATATACATGTGTACAATATTGTGCAATTGGATATATCCTGAGGAGAATTTACTAGTATTTTCTCATCAAGATGTATCACATTGCATTATATTACCTCCCAGGCTAACAAGTATTTCTCTCTTATTTCTAGCCTGGGGTTCAAGTTTTATTCTGGATTGGATCGGGCTATAACAGGATCCCTATCTTGAAAGGTGTCTATATGAGTTATAGCCTGACGATATCATTATGCACAGATGAGTCATCCACGGGTGTCTACAGAAGTTAGAAGTTTTGTATTTGAATAATCTTTAACTGTGATTAATCTTTTCTTTGTGTTTATGAACTTATTTTTCAGGAAATTGAGTAACGGTGGGATACAGATTAGGGGACATAGATGCAAGGTCTCTTACATTGAGATTGGTAGACTCATTCAGGAGAAGTCATCAGATAAGTGTGTCTGGCAGAAATGCTCTCCATTGTATTGGATGAAGACCAACAGTTTCAATCAGGTGGTTGAAAAACTAATTACACAGGCAGGGGTTGTTGATAGTATTTTGAACAGAGTTGGATCATGGGCTGCTTTTGGATTATTTGAGAAGTAGGTAGTATAGGCAATGCAGGCAGGCCTGTTGCTGTAACTTCTGCTTGATTTCAACTTGAATTTAGAAAAGAGTTCTACTGGAGTGAGTTGTTGTCAGTTGATTAACACATGGAGGCTGAGAGAAGAGGCTGCTATGGTGTGGCATGGAAGGTACCCATACAGTGTAGTGGGATGTTGACACCAGCTAGAGCTGGTGTGTGGCATATATCTATATCCATTTTTATGTTTTGTAACTCTGCAGCTTATCCTTCTCAAACAGGTAAGACGGGCATTTTAGGAAGAGCACAGTGGGGGTCCTCCACCGGGTACCACAGAAGTGAGGTGTGGGCTTTAACAGATATTGATTCTTCTCCTGAGGCTGGACATATGTCATGCGGATTTCAATATTTTCAGGATAACCAAACCTTTAGCATTAAGTAACGTCTGATTCAGGAAATAAAGGTACGAACATAACTTGTAAATCCTATTTTCACCTTTGTTTGAAGGTGGATAAAGGGTACTAAAGGACGATAGTAAACGGGTTTTGGGGTATCAGGCGAATTCAGGCGAGGAAATCACACGTTTCGGCAGAATCTTTTCTGCTTTGAATTTATTAAAGCCAGCAGCAATATGAGCCACTTTCTATTCTGAAGAATAAATGGTGCCTTTGGATGTGTTTCTTATTTCATCAAGAGCAAATAAGAGAGGATGAAACTTTCAAGAATAGTAAGGATGGCAGATGAAACTTTGATTCAGTTTATCAACTGAACGAAGGGCCATTTCTCATTAACACATGAAATGTGCCAGGGTTTTTTAACTAAACTTTTTCGAAAACATCGCTAAATAATTAATTCTTTAACCAGTAAGAGCTTTGGAGTGTAGTGGATCGCAATAAGTAATATTTCAGAATGATGTATCAGCTGGCATTCCGGGAGAGAGCAGCATATGGAGTAAATAAATGAGAACTACTAGGACAGGGGTCACCTTTCGGGTTGCTAACCGTTTGTGGGCACCTAAAGTCATCGAAGCGTTCGAGGTTGCAGAAAGTTTAAGTGTAATAGCTAAGGTTAAGAAGCGTTCTTTGCCCACCTGTGTTCTAGGTAGGAGGGGACCAAGGTGGAGTGCCCAGTGGATTATTATTGCATAACCAGGTTTAACAACATGTCCTTTGGCCTTTGATGAAGGTTAAACCACAGACTTATCTCATGGAATGGAGCAAATATAACATTAAAGGCAAGTGACATAAAAGTAATTCAATAGGATGGGACTGAAGATATATGTTTCATAAGGAAAGGGTGATTCTCCCCAATAGATTCACAAGCCGTCTCACACAACTACTAGCTCCCGCTCCGGTTGATGGCTGTTGATGTTGGCTGGAAGGTCTCGGAAGTCCATGTACGCCGGTTTACTCCTCGTGTACACACGGAACCTACATAACTTCACGCCAGAGCACGAGATTATACACCCAAGTGCAAGATAACCTCCTCTAATGGTTTACTCGAAAGTTCGGGTCTCCTACAACATAGGCGAACGAAACAAGTTTTTTAGCCTATTTCCTGATCCACGGGGAGGAAGTGTGATCGAGGTGGACTGAAGACCCAAGTGGGAAGAGGCACCGGAGGACCCAAGAGGATGTGACGGGAAAAAGGGAGGATATACTCTTTTTCAAGAGAGACGTACAAGTACTTGAAGGGACTGATGGGTGGGAATTTAAAAAAAAGAGAGAGGAGGATTGAAAGATATATAGTATGAAACACGAGAGGATAGAAAAAAAGATGAAAAGATTTCGTATGTGACAAATGCACATGCTATGCTATGTTCCAGGGTATGCACCAAAAGTATAACACCACAACAAGAATCAATACCCCCTTGCGGCGATATATATATATATATATATATATATATATACTGGTCTTATATATATATATATATAACATATATATATACTTATATATATATATATATAACCAATATATATATATATATATATATATATATATAACTTATGTAGCATATAATATATATATAACCTTAATATATATATATACGATATATATATATATATATATATATATATATACATATATATATACAGGGCGTCTACAAAGTCTGACCCCAGGTCATGTTTTCGGAAACGGATTGGGTAGATGGAAAAATCGGCGAACACGTATCCAATTATTTTTTGGGGGGAATCTCCCGGCTCCAATAGGATCAAATTCCTATTGAAATGACACCGCGTACTACTGAATTGAACTTTATCTCAATAACTGTTCAAAATGCTCACCATTCACCTCCTGACAATGGAATAAACGATTTTCAAATTCCTGACGCACGTGCCGAAAAGTAAGTGATGGTATCTCCCGACAAGCTGTAGTAATTCTGGGAATCTGTTATCCAGATACTGACGCACAGCGCGGTTATAATGTGCAGGGCAACCATCTTGTTGAATTGCGTCAGGAATCTGAAAATCGTTTATTCTATTGTCAGGAGGTGAATGGTGAGCATTTTGAGCAGTTATTGAGATAAAGTTCAGTTCAGTAGTACACAGTGTAATTTTAATAGATTTGATCCTATGAACAAGGAAGACCCCACACTAGCCTAATGGGATTGCGTATTCGCCACTGTTTCTGTACGCGGTCAGGCGCTGTAGCACCCTATGCTATATGCTAGCTCCATATGCTGCTAACAACCAGCAACAACAGCCATGCATATGCTAACTTCGCTAACTGCTCTTATATATATATATAGTAGCCAGCAGCATAGCCAGCATATGCTCCTGCCTCAACATATATGCCTTATAACCAACATAGCCAACTGCGCTGCTGCGCTGCTATGCGCTTATAACTGCTGTACTATATCCCGACATGCTGAAAAAATGCGATGTTGCCAGTTTGCTAATTATTTGTTTGTTGTGAGTGAAATCGGACAAGAGACTACTTTTGCTATAATATGATGAGATTACCACGGGCTCTTCACAGGTGGTTCTCTTGTATTGAACTCGTGATAGCCTGAAGGGGAGTATTTTGTCTGTATGATGTTTTTGTTCAATATCGATGTATATTGTATAATTTCAGACAATTACATTAGTGGCATTTTTACAGTACCATAAATTAATACTAGATACCAAAATTTGTATTTGTGGTGAAACCTGTAGTATTTAATATATATATATATATATATATATATATATATATATATATATATATATATATATATATATATATATCTTCTATATATATATACTTTCTTATATATATATATATATATATATATATATATATATATATATATTGAAGAAGTTTATAATTTTTTTTGAACCACCTTCAATAGAGGGATATTTGATGTTGAAGAAATGAAGCGTTGTCATGATAAAGTGGCGTTTCCTCCCGGAGGCTGCTTAGGAGTCATCAGTGGGGCTAGCAGCCTCCTGCCCCAGAACGCCACAGAACCCCCCAGTGACAATGCCGCGAGCACGCTCCGCTCTCCGGACCTGGAAGAAGACGTCGGTTGTAGAGCGAGTAGCGGTGAGAGCTAGGTGCGCACACATTAAGGTCACTGAGAGGGCTTCGACCACTCTATGTACTCTTACGTGCAGTTGGTCCGCACCCTCAGTAGAACGGCACAGGCGGCACAGGATGACCGAACAAAGTAGCAGCGCCCAGTAGAAGAAACTTGATTTGATGGTTGCTTGCTGATGTTCGTTATTGCCACTCCATTGGCACATGTCACTCTTGGTGTCATAAATTTGAAGGGAGGTAAGTAGTTGTCTTGAGAACCACCTTCAATAGAGGGATTTGATGTTGAAGTTAAAGCTTTGTGACGATAAAGTGGCGTTTCTTCCCGGAGGCTGCTTAGGAGTCATCAGTGGGGCTAGCAGCCTCCTGCCCCGCCGCCACAATATATATATATATATATATATATATATATATATATATATATATATATATATAACCTTAATAACTTATAACATATATATGCCTATATATACTGCTGCTATATATATATATATATATAACAACAACATATATATATATATTTGCTAACTGCCTGCTTATAGCAACATATGCTAACATATATATATATATATATATGCTGCTATAACTCTTATATATATATATATATATATATCATATAACATATATATGCTCTGCTATATATATATATCTTTGCTGTCACCTAAATATATATATATATATATATATATATATGCTGCTGCTGCTTATATATGTTAAGTTACGTTAGGTTACATAGATTTAAATAAATAATTAGGACGTTTTTTTTTATATTTTTATAGGTGTGAAGCTCTTTTATTAAAATAAAGTTTTCTTTTGAATGAATTTTTATTAGTTGGCGTTAAAAATTGATATTTTGTTTACTTTGTCCGCAGAAAAATTAATATTGTACTAGTGATTAGTGAATATTCAGAATGACTATATGACCATGTGTCTAACACCATCCCCTGCCATGACCAGTGGTGCAGTGGCAAATTTTCCAGTGTGGGAACGCTAAATATGTTTGTCAAATTATAAGGAAAGTCGTGTTTATATGATTTCCTAGAATGCCTACAATAGCTAAGAGCATAGAATGTATCTGAGCTCGCTGAATAACGCTGAGTCTTCAGGAATTTATTAAATAATATGGATAATTATAGAAAAAAGAAATTAAAGAAATATTAACCTTATTTTTATAGATTTACTTAATTACTTTATTATTTTACAATACATCATAATTCATAAAATCGTCATACTTATATTCAACTATTCTTATGTAGGTTAAACTAACCTTACTAACATAACCTCATTTTTTTAATAAAACATATTCCATAAATCACAAAGAGAGAAATAAAACAAATCCAAGAAAATATAATCAACCGTTTACAAATAATCAGCAAATACGTCTTCTTCTTTGCCGGGTTCATGTTTAGCTCGTCGAGTTCTAGTATCATCAGCTGTGCGGTGTTTTCGTAACCATGTCCTGACGTAATGCTCTGGATTCCATGTCCGGATATTTGGGCCATTCAACTTGATAAACATTAGGGCTGATACATGCTCGATGGTCAGTCTTGTTCTAGTTGGCGATATTATTATATTCATATGACTAAAACCCCGTTCACACTCTGATGAACTGCAAGGAATGAGCTTGGAGCAATTCATCAGTGAGTTTAAATCCTTTGGAATGACCGTGCTGTTTTCTAGATAATCTCTGAAGCTGTTTTTAATTTTGTTTAAATTCAACCTGAATCTTGCACAGAGCTTTTCGATTTCTTTTTCACAGTATCCAACTGATTTGTTGGGAGGCCAGCTTTTGCTTTCAAGCACTTGCAATTCTGAAAGAAGTGAAATATATTCTTTTTCGTGATTGTCGGTCCCTGTAGATGGTTTGTTGCTGCTTCTAGTGGTAAAAAGCCTTCTATTAAGGTTGTTAATGACACTTGATAGCAACTGCTGGTCATTAATAGCAGTTATTTTGCTATTACTTGTTAAGGGGACACCACAAAAGTTACCCTCGATTGCAGCTCTTTTGGCCTCAAGGCTTTTAGTGCCAGGTTTCTCTTTAAGGCACTCGAAAAAAGCAATTGACCTTATGATTTTGTCTGCATAAACTACAGTCGTTTGCCTGTTTTGAAGACATTCTGAAACCATCGACAACTCTGCTAATATGTCATACATGATAGCCAAATCTGACAGAAATTGAGTTGATGTCAGGCGTTTAATCAATCCTCTGTACATCGCTCGTTCAGTTGTAGTTCAGTTCTTGTCTTCTTGGGCCTTCTTAAAACGGCCTTTACTCTTTTAAAGGAACTGGATACCCATCTCGTACCCAAAATACGACCAATTTTGTTTAGCTGCAAAATCAAGTTCACTAGCACACTCGACTAGTTCTTTTTGGTTTTTAGGTGATTTGCTATAAAGAGTGTATAGCTTTTCCATAAAAAATTGAAAGTGGTTAACAGCTCCCACATCATTAATTGAATCACTTACAGCTAACTCTATCCTATGGTTCATACAGTGCTAAGGAACAATGTTTGGAAATTGTTGTAATAGCTTTTCTACGACGCCAGATTTTTTCAATCATTTTATACCAAATCAATATTCAGCAATAAATTGGCTATTTTTTTACCGTGGAAAACCAGTGTGGGAACGCCGTTCCCACGCGTTCCCGCTCCACTACACCACTGATAAAAATTATTATATACTTCTACATATATATCTCTTCTATTTTAGTTTTATTTAGGATATAAAAACTATTGTGAAGTGCGGACGTGCTTTTGAGTGCTCTCGCTTGATAGTTTATATTTATTTTATTTATTGTTATTATTATTTTGTATAGCTGTGTTTGGTGAAAGTGTATGTTTTTCAATCTTGTATTTGTTTTAATTAAAGTTTTTTATTAAATCATATCAGTTGGTGTACACTTATTAGATTCAGTGAAGTTTTGCACGTGGAGTTTTTAAAAAGATAAGTTCTAGTTTTTTTTTTTTTTCTTTTCTTTGTCGTTTTTTTTTTTTTGGTTGCGAATTTTTAGTAGGGTAAACTAGGAAGGGTTACGTAAGTTTGAGTTTTATTTTTTATTTATTATACAAAATCTGATTTTTAATTAATTTTAGCACATTAAACTTTTTAACTTAGGTTTTAGCGTTTGATGAATTTTATCCCGATTTTTCCTTTTGTTTTTGGCTTTTGTTCTTGTTTGTGTGTGTGCGTGTGTGTGTGTGTGTGTGTGTGTGTGTGTGTGTGTGTGTGTGTGTGTGTGTGTGTGTGTGTGTGTGTGTGTGTGTGTGTGTGTGTGTGTGTGTGTGTGTGTGTGTGTGTGTGTGTGTGTGTGTGTGTGTGTGTGTGTGTGTGTGCAGATGGGTGGCGGGACGGGTATGGTGGGACGTGATACACCAACATCCGTGGCTTAAATTCTAACTCTGCTTCCGTTGAATACCACCTCTCTAACTCTAGCCCTAATCTTTTGCTCTTGTCTGAGACTCAGATGGCTAAGAATTCATCCTCTAACTCGTTTAACGTATCTAACTATAACTTATTTCATAATTTCCGTCTAAAGGGTGGAGTATGTGCCTATGTTAACATTAACACTCCTGTAACGTCGTGAATCTCGAATCACCTAATTTCGATGTTCTGTAGCTTAAAAAATCTTTCTTCCTTCTACTACAATAATCTTGTGCTTCTGCTACTGTTCTCCTAACCGAACAGATCTTTTTTGAATATCTTACTACTTCTCACGAGACTGTTATATCTTCTCATCAAATACTGAGGTCCTCTATTTAGGGGATTTCAATGTACAAAACAATGGTTGGGGTCCTCTCATACCGATTTAAGTGGGGAGGAGGCCGAATCATTCAGCATTCTCAACGATCTGGAGCAACTAATTAAAGAACAACACACATTCCGGATCGTCTAACCAATTCTTGAACACACTTGACCTATGTTTTCCACCACTGATCCTTCTCACTATATATACACAAACTTAGGTTGCGTTGGTATTTCCTGATCACGACTCTTACTGTTATTGAAATTTGTCATAGTTTTCTCCAACAGCTCCATCCTGCCCTGTGCGTTCTTTCTGGCACTTTTGATCGGGCCGATTGGGGAGAAGCTTTTGCGCTGCTTCTACGCTGAACTATAGTGGAATGACTGCTTTCCTGTTGATGCTTCGACTTCTGCGGCAAGGTGGGAGCTGTAATCGTTGATGGGATGAGCAGGTTCGTTCCACTTCTTCAACTAAATCTTTCTCTCTCATAATCCACCACGGTTCGATCGTGCTTGTTCTCTGGCCATTCGGGCTATAGACAAGTAAGAATATATACGGAAAAATTCTCGTTCTCCTATCACTCTCGCTAATTTTCATTCAGCTAGAAATCGTTGCACGGATACTCTTCGACGAGCAAAGCGGGCTCTCATCAAACGAAAGTGCGCTAACCTCCTTGGTTCTCCTACTGACAAATCTTTCTGGCCTCTTGCCAAAAACATCTCAACAACTTCTGTAAATCTGCCTTTCATCTCTTATTCGATCTGATGGTTCTGTTGCTAACTCTCCGACTGAAAAGAAAAGCCAATCCCTTCGACCTCCTATTTTCCCCTAACTCAACCCTGGACGATTCTGGCATTCCTCTTCCTCCTCCTTCTCCTCTCAGGTGTCCTATGCCTTTGCCTGAGATTACATTTGATCGGGTGCATGGGTTCCTGAAATCTATGAACGTTAGGAAGGCGGGTGGCATTCCTCCCCGAGTTTTGAGGGAGTGTGCTTCCGTGCTGGCCCCTCCCCTCGTTCAACTATATTCTCTATGTCTCAATACTAGCACTTTCCCTCAGTGTTGGAAGCACGCACATGTCCAACCTATTCCGAAAAAAGGAAGCCGCTCTGATCCTTCTAACTATCGCCCTATAGCTCTAACTTGTATTCTATCTAAGATCTTTGAAACACTTCTCAACTCTCATTTCTTAGACCATCTGGAATCTCATTCCCTTCTTTCCGATCGCCAGTACGGCTTTCGGCGCTCGAGGTCTACTGGTGATATACTTTCCTATCTAACAGATTTATAGTTTTCCACCCTCAGGAATTACGGGGAGACTTGCGTGGTGGCGCTTGACATATCCAAAGCATTTGACCGGGTATGGCACGCGTCACTGCTCTCCAAGCTCCCCTCCTTTGGGTTTCCTCCTTCTCTTTGCTTACTTATGTCTAGTTTTCTTTCTAATCGCTCAATATCGGCTGTTGTTGATGGGGCGACTTCTTCTTCCTTTTCTGTCAATAGTGGTGTTCCTCAGGGTTCTGTCTTATCTCCTACTTTATTCCTGCTTTTCATTAATGATCTTCTCGTCTGCGCATCTAACTCTATCCACTCATATGCCGATGACTCGACCCTTCATTCTTCAACTCATTTCAATTCTGCTCCTTCTTTACTTCTAGAATTGCCTCTCGTCTTAATCTTTCCGATTCCATTCTCGCTGATCTGGATAGAATTTCCGGGTGGGGTCGTCGCAACCTTGTGAAATTTAATTCTTTAAAAACACAACTTCTACAAATCTCCCTCTCTAAGACACCTTCTAACTTTCCTATCTCTTTCGACGGTTCTCTCGTCTCTCCTGTTGACAATATAAACATCCTTGGCCTTAACATAAACAAAAATGTCTTGAAACCTCACATCTACAATGGTTGCTGGGGCGGCTCAAAAAGAGAAACTAGGGTTCTGTTTAGACTGCAGAGACTTTTTCCTCTTCCACCAGTACTCTCCAGTTATGGGTCTCATCACTTGTATGGGTACTCTCATATCTGGGGGCTCAGGTTTCACCCGGCTTTTGGATAAGGTCGAGTCAAAGGCTAAAAGACTTATAAACTGTCCTGTACTTTCTAGTTCACTTGACCCTCTATCTTTGCGGCGCGATGTTGGTGCTTTATCTCTTTTCTATAGGTACGACGTGGCGGCTCGAGGGAGCTTTCCACTCGCGTGCCGCCTCCTTTAAGACGCCCTCGCAGCACAAGGGGTGCTGTGTCGGCACATGAGTTTTGTGTTGATGTTAGCAACTCCAGATTAGTTCGCTGCGGTGCCTCCTTCTTTCCTGCCACCTCTGTTCTGTGGAATTCTCTTCCATCTTCTGTGTTTCCTACTCAATTTAATCTCCCTCACTTTAAAGCCCGCGTCTGTGCTCATCTGCGTATTTGCGTTAGGTTGAAATTTTGAGCGTACTTTACCCCCTCCTTGAATAGGGATTTGCCAGCTATTTTGTGTTTATTTTAGGATATAAAAACTATTAGCTATATATTTTCTTATACCGGTACGGTATCTTCTATTTATTAGTTTTAGCGGAATTTATATTTTTGTCTCCATGGGATATAAGTGACCAGAATTTCACTAAAAAATTACAATAAGGTTTTACTTCTGACTTAAGAGCGGTCCTAATTTGTCGCGTTTGTTAAAATCAAATTTTTAATAATCAAAAATGGAAAGGGTTTAGAGGTAAATTGTCTGATTTCTTTTCAAATATTTTTACTATCAACCTATCTCTATTCTCTTTACCTTCTACTCACCAATCAATTTACCCTAACTAAGTTTAATAATTAAGTGCTAATTTACAAAAGCCACAAGGCTGAGTTATCTTAGGGCTATAAGAACTTCCTCAAAGAGCATAAATTCTTTGAAAACAACAAATTCAGGTAAGACTTATGTAGATACACAATTGTACATATATATTATTTTTTAGTCATTATACATGTACTACGATTTCTGGTTCTGGAAAAGACGAAAATTCTAAAACCCTAATTTTTCGGTGTATTTTATACAAAACATCGGAGGAGGACCGAAGAACGAAATATGGGGGAGAGAGAGAGAGAGAGTCAGGCGCCCGTCGTTACATTCTCGATTTCGGGAATTAATAAACGGGTGGATTGCGCGGACGAATGCTTTGTTTACACAAATTTTTTTTACAAAACATATGTCAGTATCTTTTTTTAAATATTTTAGTTAACTTTTATATTAAGGATACTAATATATCGCATCATTTCATAAAATATATACATATAAGTATAAGAGTATTATTTACAACTGTCAGCTTATCCGACGGGCCCGCTCGGCCGTTTCCAGATACTCAAATTTCCTGTTCTCTAATTGGTTAATGTAATTTTTTTCAATTCGAAGCATTTCTGAGTCGATTTTGCACACGGGCTGCACTTTAGCTTCTGGAACGCACGCATCTAGATCTAGGATTTCAACTTCAGGGTGTCGGGAGGATAAGATTTTTTTCCGGCCTTAAAATTTTTTTTTTTTTAAAATGAATATGTTTCCGAAATTAAGAAATAATCTAGATATATCGCCAAAATATCGATATATCGATATTTTTTTAATTTAAAAGATGTGTATATAAGCTGCGTTTCCAGAAGCCCGACTGCAGCCCGGACGGGCACACAGGCGCACATGTATCGTTTCCAGAGCCCGTTTGCGCACTTCTACGTCATACAAACGTCACAGTCAGGCTCCCGTTGTTACATCCTCGAATTCGGGAATTAGTAAACGGGCCGGCGCGGATGAATATTTTGTTTACAAACAAATCTTTTTACAAAACATGTGTCGGAAATGACTTGCCAAAAGTTTTTTAATATTTATTTAACTTTTATGTTAAGGGTACTAATATATCGTATCATTTCATAAATTAGATACATATAAGTACAAGAGTATAATATTTTAATAGCTAGTGAGATTTTAATAGCAGATTTCAGTAAGTACATTTATTAGGTCACACCCAGGTATCATTTTGTAAGGCGTAAGGCCGATAATGACAGGCCTAAATTGAATGGATCCGTTTAAGTTTATTATGCATGATATATATATATTTTTATATCTTATATTTAGAAATTACTTTTATTTATGTATATCCTATAACTTATATTTATTAAAGTAGCCAACATATAAGTATACAGCAGCATAACAACAACATATGTCATATGTATGAGCCAAGGGAAGTGGGGAAAAGAGGAGGGAGGAGGGAGAGGAGGAGGAGAGAGAGAGGGGGGGAGGAGAGAGAGAGAGAGAGAGAGAGAGAGAGAGAGAGAGAGAGAGAGAGAGAGAGAGAGAGAGAGAGAGAGAGAGAGAGAGAGAGAGAGAGAGAGAGAGAGAGAGAGAGAGAGAGAGAGAGAGACAGAGAGAAACAGACAGAGAGAGAGAGAGAGAGAGAGAGAGAGAGAGAGAGAGAGAGAGAGAGAGAGAGAGAGAGAGAGAGAGAGAGAGAGAGAGAGAGAGAGAGAGTAGTTAAAGAACTGATTGTATTCTTAAAGAATAGTGGATTTACGAATAAGTCAAGTATTATCTTTACAAATTTACATACCTTCTCCTCCTTTCTATCTCTGTCTGAAATAAATTCCAATTATATAATAATATTAAACCTTTTTTAAAGTAAAAAAAACCAAAAAAGGTAAGACCGAACGGATGGAACTCTTGCATTGTTTACAATTATCAGCTGATCGACGGGCGCATTCAGCCGTTCCGGTGAACTCAAATTTCTGTTCTCTGGTTGGTTAATGTAATTTTTCAATTCGAAGCGTTTTTGAGTCGATTTTGCAAACGGGCTGCAGTCGAGCTTCTGGAACAATGTGTATAATTTTAGACAGATATTCGCAGAGATTCACGAAAGCAAAAATGTTTTAAAAATAATTGTGTTTTTTTAATTTTTATATTTCAATTGATTGTTGTAGTATAGATACTTTCTAGATTCTGAAATAGAATACAGTTAATCAGAATAATTTACGTATTCTCAGCAACGAGTTTACAGAGAGGTAAGTTTTAGGCTATTGAGAGTAAAGAGTTGCACGTTTCTTATGCTCTTCTATATAATTTGTTTTTGAAAGTGAATTTTGTTTACAAATCATTGTTGTGTATTTAATTGTGGTTATAAGAAATTTTTATACTTTTTTTTAATGATTATTTTTGTAGTTCATTTATTTAAAGTGTTTAAGGTCAGTGTTTGATATCTAAGCTAAGCTTAGCCAGGAGATAACTTGTATACTCTGTGTGTTTACAAAGTTTATTTGGTAATATAGTTGAGTATAGGGTAATATTAGCACAGAGGGGCTTCACCCCCCATTTTTATAAAAATCACAGGATATACTCTAAAAAAATAATGAAGAATGAAAAAAACCAAACATATCGTCTCTTTAGGGAAAAAATTACAGCCTCTCAAAGTTGTTAAAACTCCTATAGACTTTCCATTTTTGATCCATCCAGGTAAGGTCTCATTTCAGGCCCTCTAGTGCAGGTTATGATTTGTTTTGTTAGGTATACATAGAGAAAATCTATGTATACTTAACAAATCTTATCATAACCTGAACTAGGATGGCCCTAAAACGAGCACAAGGTCCACTAATTTTTATCAGAAAGCCTATGGGAAACAAACTTTGAGGGGCTATAACTTTTTTGGTAATTGTTACCCAGAGGGTTGTCACCCCCGATTTTTATGAAAATCTCAGGATATACTCTAAAAAAATAATAATGAAGAATAGTGAAAACAAAAATTATCGCTCTCTTTAGGAAAAAAAGTTACAGCCTCTCAAAGTTGTTAAAAATCCCATAGACTTTTCAATATTGATCGATCCAGGTTAGGTCTCATTTCAGGCCCTCTAAGTCAGGTTATGATAAGTTTTGTTAGGTATACACAGAGAAAATCTATGTAGAATTAACAAATCTTATCATAACCTAAGACAACTAAAACAGCACGAAGGCCCACCTGTTTTATTATAAGAAAGAGTCTATGTGAAAATTTTTAACTTTTCAGAGGCTGTAACTTTTTCCCTAAAGAGACTACAGCTTTCACTTTCATTATTCTTCATTATTACTTTTTAGAACTATCCTGTGATTTTCCAAAAAAAAAATTTTTTTTTTTTTTTTTTTTAATAAAATCCTATGGGGTTTTTTACAACTTTGAGGAAGGCTGTAACTTTTTTTCCTAAGGAGGAGCGTGTTTTCGTTTTTACTATTCTTTATTATTTTTTTAGAGTATATCCTGTGATTTTCATAAAAAGGGGTGACAACCCTCTGGGTAACAATTACCACTTTTTTTCCTAAAGACAAATAATTTTTGTTTTCTTTTTGGTATTAGTAGTGCAGAGAGGTGTCACCCCAATTTATAAAAATCACAGGATATATAAAAAATAATAATGAATAATGAAAACAAAAATTGTGGCTCTCTTTAGAAAAAGTTATCTCTCTCAAAGTTAAAATCTCATAGGTTTGTTATAAATTTTTTTTTTTTTTTTAAACCACAGGATATAAGCAACTCTTAAAAAAAAATAATAAGAAGCAAAAAAACAATAAATGATCGGTTTCTTTAGGAAAAAAAAGTTAAGAGACAGCCTCACAAAGTTTAAAATTTTTCCGTAGGCTTTCTTATAAAAAAAATTAGTGGGCCTTGTGATCATTTTTGGGCCATTCTACTTCAGGTTATGATAAGATTTGTTAAGTATACATAGATTTTCTCTGTGTAGCTATACCTAACAAAGCTTATCATAACCTGAACTAGAGGGCCTGAAATGAGACCTAACCTAGATGGATCAAAAATAAAAAGTCAATGGGAGTTTTAATAGCTTTGAGAGACCTCTTTATAGACCTCCTGGCCAAGAGTCAAGAAATTAGATCGGAAATTGTGAGAAAGAAATTAAGACAAATACAGTAAAGAAAAGGGATAGTCATAATGGGTGATTTTAATTTTCCTGGCATTCAATGGGATCCCTTGTCTAATACGGACCATAGTAGTTCAGTATTTATAAATTGTATACTAGAAAACTTTTTGAGCCAGATGGTCCATGAACCCACAAGACACGATGCACTATTAGACTTAATATTAACTAACGATGAAAGTATGGTTGATAAGATTAGAGTTGAGGAGAATTTAGGACTTAGTGACCATAATATAATTAGATTTAATATGAATGTGATATCTGGGCCCAAATTGCAAGCTAATAAGGAAAAGATCTTAGATTTCCAAATAGCGATTTTACCAAATTACGAGACATGTCTAGTATAACTGACTGGGATAAAGAGTTTAAAGACCAAAACTGTTTTATCATGTGGCAACATTTTAAGCAAGTTTTAATGAATATTCAGTCAGTATGTTTTAAAAAAAAAAACCATTAGGGTGGCGAAAAGAAAACCTGTTTGGTGGAATAGAGAGATAAGAGATAAAATCAATGAAAAGCATAAGATGTTTATAAAATATTCAAGGGTAGTAATAGGGAAGATGATTTAGAAAATTATAGGAAAAATAGAAACGAACTTAACCAGTCAATAAGAAAGGCAAAGAGAGAGGCAGAAATTAATTTAGCAAGGAATAGTAATAAGGACCTGAAGAAGTATTTTAGCTTTAAATTTAAAGTAAGAATAGGACAATAGGTCCAATTAAAAATTTGATGAAATTTAGTAAGTTCAGATAAGGAGTTGGTCAGCATTTTCAATGCTTATTTTGCTTCAGTGTTTACTGAGGAAAGATATATATAATAAGTTTGGAGACTAATGATAGTTCTTGTATGCATGTAAAAAATAGACTTACAGAATTTGAATTTGGCGTAAAAGATATTAAACGTTTACTAAGCCATATTGATCAAGTAAAGCTGCAGGCCCTGATGGTATACATGGTAAAATTTGAAGAGGGTAGTACCAGCATTACAAGGCACTGTATTTGATTTTTAAGCGCGATCTAAAACATTTGGTGAGGTACCAGATGACTGAAGCGGCATATGTTGTGCCTATTTATAAGAAAGGCAGTAAGGAAGATTTGGGTAATAGGCCAGTTAGCCTAACATCTCTGGTTGTAAGGTTCTGGAAAAGTTACTGAAAGGTCATATAGAGAAATATTTAGAAGATAACAAGGTATTGTATGACTCCCAGCACGGTTTCAGAAAGGGTAGGTCATGTCAGACAAATCCTTTAGAATTTATGGAATACATAAGTTAATGCATTGACCAACAAGATCCAGTTGATATTATATATTTAGACTTGCAAAGCTCTTGATAAGGTTCCCCAGATAAGGCTGATGAAGAAGTTATTGAAATGTGGTATAGGTGGAGTGGTACATGGTTGGATTAAAGAGTGGTTGTGGAATAGAAAACAGTGTGAACAAGTAAATGGCAATAAGTCATCAACTCATCATTGGAAATAGTGAAGAGTGGTGTCCCACAGGGTTCAGTGCTGGGGCCACTATTGTTCCTCATATATATAAATGATTTAGACCAGGGACTTAAATGCAAGATTTCTAAGTTTGCA
>JABUQX010108119.1:55000-57014 GCA_015478945.1 Trachelipus rathkii | reverse complement strand
TTCACACCTCACGGGCCAGCCCTATTCAAGGAGGGGGTGTCACACGCCTCAGAAGTCACCTCTAGCTCAAATACGCAGATGAGCACAGACGCAGGCTTTAAAGTGAGAAGATTAAAGCAGCAGGACATACAGAAGATGGAAAAGATTCCACAGAACAGAGTGGCGGAAAAAGAGGAAGCACCACAGCCTGATTACATATCAACACAAATTCAACACAGATTAACAGCACTCCATGTGCTACGAGGCGTCGTAAAGGTTGGTGGTACGCAAATAATAAGTTCCTTCGAGCACTTGTGCCGCTGGGGTGCCTATAGAATAGAGGTAAAGCACCAAAGAACAGTTTATAAGCCTTTGGCCCTTGACTCGACCCTATCCAAAAGCCGGGTGGAACCAAGCCAGAGCCCCCTTCCCCCAAGATATGAGAACAGTACCCATACAAGGCGGATGAGACCCTTGTATAGCTGGAGCAACTGAAGAAGAGAAAAAAAAGTCTCGCGTCTAAAACAGAACTCAGTTTCTTTGAGGGCCGCCTAGCAACCGTTGTGATGTTGAGGTTTCCAAGATTATTTTTTTTTTGATGTTAAGGCCAAGGATGTTTAATATTGTCAAAACAGGAGAGACGAGAGAACCGTCGAAGAGATAGGAAAGTGTTTAGAATACGTTTTAGAGAAGGAGATTTCTAGAAGTTGGGTTTTAAAGAATTGAATTCACAAGGTTGAGACGACCCCATCGGAAATTCTATTCAGATAAAAATAGGAAAGATTAGACAGAGGCAATTCTAGAAGTAAAGAGGAAGCAGAAACTGAAATGAGTTGGAAGAATGAAGCGGTTGACGTCATGCGTATATGAGTGGATGAGTTAGATGTTGCAGGTGAGAGATCATTAATTGAAAGTAGGAATTAAAGTAGGAGATAAGACAGAACCCTGAGGAACCACCACTATTGACAGAAAAGAGAAGAAGTCGCCCATCAACAACAGCCGATATTAGAGATTTGAACTTAAGCTAGACAATTAAGCAAGGAAAGAGGAAACCAAGGAGGGAGCTTGGAGAGCAGTGGCCGTGGCCATACTCTGTCAAATTGCTTTGGAATATGTCAAGCGCACACGCAAGTCTCCCGTAGTCCTAATGGGGAAAACATAACGTTAAAAAGGAAAGTATATCGCCAGAAAACCTCGATCGCTGAAAGCCGTACTGGCATCGGAAAGAAGGGAATGAGTTCAGATAATCTAAGAAGTGAAAGTGAGAAGGTTTCAAAGATCTTAGATAGAATACAAAGTGAGAGCCTATAGCACGATATTTAGAGGGGATCAGAGCGCTTCCTTTTATCTGAATAAGTGGGACATGTGCGAGCCTTCCAACATGAGGGAAGTGCTAGTATGAGACATAGAGAGTATAGTTGAATGAGGGCGGGGATAGCACGGAAGCACAATCCCTCAAAACTTGTGGAGGAATGCCATCTGGGCCACCAGTCTTCCTATCCTTCATTAGATTTCAGGGGCCTAGGCACCCGATCAAATGTAATCACAGGTAAGACATTGGTCAGGATGAGAAGGAGGAGGAGGAAGAGATATGCCAGAATCGTCTAGGGTTGAGTTAGTGGAAAAAGGAGGCCGAAGAGATTGCCTTTTCAGTTGGAGAATTAACAACAGAACCATAAGAGGAAAGGGAGATTTACAGAAGTGTCTGTTAGAGATGTTTTGGCAAGAGGCAGAAAAATTGGCAGTAGGAGAACCCAAGGAAAGTTAACGCACTTCGTTTGATGACAAAGCCCTTTGTTTGCTCGTCGGAAGAGTTATCCCTGCAACCGATTTCTTAGGCTGAATGAAAATTGGCGCGAGAGTGATTGGAAAACGAGAATTTTTTCCACCCCGATACGCAATGTCTTAGCCTGAATGGCCAGATAACAAGGCACGATGAACCATGGATTATGAGAGAGAAAGATTTAGTTGAAGAAGGAATGAAACTGCTAGTTCCATCAACGGTTACAGCTTCCTCCTTATCTTTTAAATATAC
>JABUQX010108119.1:42500-52500 GCA_015478945.1 Trachelipus rathkii | reverse complement strand
GTCACAACCATACCCCCTCACAAAATCCCTCCATTCACTCCTATATGCACCTTTATTCTCGACCTCTGCCCAAACTCACATTTCCTCTCCTTCAGACATTGATTTACTGACTCAATCCACTTTTTCTTCGTCTCACAGCCGGTCGATTCCAACCACTCCACCAACTATACATCCGCTTAACAACCGACTGTCATTCTCTTTCCACATGACCAAACCATCTCAACGTACTTTCATTTATTCTCTCATGTATCCCTTTCTTCACACCACATAACTCTTAATACGTTCATTCCTCATTTTCTCAGTCAATTCTTTTTCACACCTAACGCCCCTAAGATGTCCATCTGAACACGTTGAAACTTTAGATCTATTACCTCTATATTCCAGACATATCTACTACGTATACATTAACACAGGGTTAATAACATACTAACCCTCCTGTAAGACTCTAGCGCAATCAGACTTAGTCCCTTTACATCCACCCAATGATTTATTGCACCAGCCATCACACTTTCCTACTACACTCGGCATCATCCGTCCCTTTTCATCCAACATATATCCTAATAATTTAACTCAGACCTTGTTCCAGCTGCTCACCAATCTAACATAACTTCACACAAGACTGTCCTCACTTACAACCATACCTTTACTCTTATCTACGTTCACTTTCATACCCTTCCTTTTACACACCCTGCCAAATCTCTCTACAATCCTCTCAAACTCTCGTCAGATTCACCACACAAAACAAATCATCCGCATATAATAGGGAGGGCACCTTCCACTCACCTCCATTCTCCATCGTTCTAACACCATTTCCTGCACCCCCATCTCTAATTCTTCATTAACCCATCCATATACAATTGGAATAACTTAAGGGGACATAACAAATTCTGCCTCCTCCGCTATTGCCTATTAATATTGAAGCCAATCACTTTTGACACCATTTAATTCTTTACCACACGCTTACTAATCGTCATATATAAGTACTATAGGTATAATATATAGTATATATAAGTGATATAGTATATATATATATAGTTAGTTATATTTATATATAGGTTCTCACCTACTCGTAGATAAACTCTCTACTAGCTTCTTAGTAGATGTGTGATACTACCGTATAAGTACGCCTTACCCCCTGCCTCATAATCGGTGAGTATGATTAGTAGATATAACTATCCCCCCTCATTTCACTAGTAATATAGTATACCATAGGCGACTGGCCGCGATATTCGGACCACCTATATTCCGGGTATCAGCCGCTATCGGCAAGTTCTTGCACTATTCGGTATCCGGGGATACTCATTGTTGATCCGGCCGGAATAATAACGGATTATTTACTTTCCTAGTAGGTTCTTTTCGTTGGTGGAAATATCAAAATCATTTTAATAAATACCATATACCTACTACAAAGTAGATAGTATCTAAAGTATACATATATATATATATAATAACCATATATATAGTATATAGTATATATAATATATATAATACATAATATAGATATCATTATAAATATATATATAATATATATATATATATAATAGAAACCCCTACTACTACGTACATCATACTTAGTTCTCAGGACTTTCGATAATTGGGTACCAACTGCTATATATATTTCTATTCATTTATTTATGTTTACTGCCTCACCAATACAATTTATCTAAATATGGGGTGACCGTTTCATAATTCATATTCATTGCTAATTTAATTAAGCTAACGAAAATTGGTATAAGAAGAAACCAAGAGCCCTAAAAAAATTGTATTGGGATTTCACCACATTTTATTCATGCACTTTAAGTTTTTCCGTAATTATTAATTACTTATTTACAAATACTTTAATTATCGCGTAACTCTACAGCAAAAAGTATTAATTCTTATTGTATATACTTTGAATTAGGAATTTTTGAAGTTTTGTGTTTAGAATACCCTTCCTAGCATACTGAAAAATAGCTCGAACTTCAAAGCCGTTTTCGTTTTTGTCATTGTGCTAAAAAAAAAATGCTCAAGTTTTCGATCGTTTCGTCAACCTTGCGCGCACAAAATCGTAAAAAATAAATAGCCTTAATCAAACGTAAGAAATTTCTATTAATTCTGTAAAGGTTGGCCTATAAATTTTAAAAGAATTTTTATTTCTGTATATTACCACAGAATTAAGGAAATTCTTTACGTTGGTGAGCGTTTTTAAGATATTTGCGCTCAGGTTGACAAAAAACGACGCAAAACTAGACACTTTATTTAAAGCACCAAATTGCAAAAACGAAAACGGTAGCTTTAAAACATGTTTGCAAAAAATACCGATTTTTCGGTGTATGCATGCCAGACGTTACAAAGATGGCCAACGGTAAAAAATTAATTGTGGACTATAAAATTTTGGCATCCACTGAATTCTTACAAATTTCTTTGCATAGTCCTCTTATTGCGAATTAAATTCCGAAATGATATAGGCATTCCGCTAACTCCAATTCCGCAACATTTTTCATATGTAAGTTTATATATTATTCAAAAATTAAAAATAAAAAATTTTATTTACGTATTCTGCAATTGCGGAATTGCGGAACTTAAATTGCGGAACACCCACCTCTGATTATAAATATATATATAATAATATAATAGAATATATATTATATAATTAATATATATATGATATATAATATATATATATATATATTATATAAATAATAAAATATAATATATAATATATATATATATATATATATATATTATATATATATAATATATATATATATTATTTATTTATTTATTTTACAGTTGTCACCACCACTAACGGGCGGAGCCCTATTCAAGGATGGGGTGTTGCTACGAATCAGAAAGTTCAACAGCTAACGTGTTAATTACGCAGATAAGGGCACTACGCAGGCTTTGAAGTGGGGGAGATTAATTCAGCAGGAAATACAAAAGATGAAAGAGAATTCCACACAGAACAGAGGTGCAGGAAAGAAGGAAGCACCGCAGCGAACTTAGCCTGGGTTACCAAATCAACACAAAACTCATGTGGAGGGCACAGCACCCCTAGTGCAAGCAGGAGAGCGTAGAATGGTGCTGGTACGCGAGGAGAGTTCCCTCGAGCCACCTGCGCTGCGGTACCTATAGAAAAGATATAGTGCGCCAACGTTACTAGAGGGTCAATTGAAGTGGAAAGTACAGAACAGTTATATAATGATCTTTTGGTGCACTTTGACTTCGGACCCATCCAAAGGACCGGTGAGAACAGAGTAACCCCCTATAAATGAGAGTCAGTAAATACTCCATACAATGGATAGTCGAGAGTGAGGCCCTTTTCGAATAGCTGGTTAGTATGACTGCAGAGAACGAAAAAATTCTCGACGTCTAACTCAGGCAAAACTCGCCGAGCGATCTTTCAGGGACCGGCGCCTAGGCATTCCGTTGTTGATGCCCAGTTGCTGTCATCAAAGACATTTTTGATCTATGAAGGCATAGGGATGAAATTCTTTTCAGTGGTGTAAGACTCAGCCGAAGAGACAGAGGGAATACTGTAGGCTGAACCAGATTGACTAGCCGAGAGTGTAGAAGATGTTCTCTACGAGAACGGGGGTAGAGGTTTGTAGAAGTTGGTTTTTTAAAGAATTGATATTTCCACTTTAAGGGTTACAGAACTGACCGCCCACCCGGATATAGGAAATCCTGTATCAGTCAGCGAGAGATAGAACGGAAAGATTAAGAACGTAGAAAGACAATTCTAGAAGTAAAAGATGAGAGATTGTAAATGTGAAAAGAAATGCAAGTGAGTTCGAAGTCTGTCATGCATATAAGAGTGAGATAGAGCCTGATATGTTGTCATTGTGAGGAAGATTCAATAATGAGATAGCAGTAGGAGGAAATTAAAGTACGCGCGAGATAACGCATGGAACGCCCTGTAGAACATACAATATTTTTATCTCGTTAGAATGAATGAGAGTAAAGACTGCAGACACGTATATTTACAAAACAACTATGTCCTGTAGTATGATTGCTATGCTCTAATTATGAATTCGATATATGACCTTGGAGGATACCATTAATTTTATATACCGCGAAAGAAGAGTAGAATACACCGAAGGGCACGCGCGATTGATTTTAAGTAGAGCTCGACATAGTAGATCGACAAATGCCATACCTTGTCAATGCTTTGGATATGTCAGAGCTTCACGCAAGTTCCGCCGATAGTTACCTATAAGACGGTCAAGACTCCATAGATCAGTTTTAGAGATGGAAAGGTATACTCGACCAGATAGACCTACCGACGAGCGTGCCGAATGAATACTGGCACCTCTCGATCGGAATGTAATAGATTAGTGATTTCCAGATTTATGAGAAAATGAGATTGAGAGAGGGAGGAGGTTCACACACGATAATATTAGACTAGAATGACTCAATGTGTTATTTATAATAGGGCTGATAGTATAGAGAAGGATTCAGAGCGTACATATAGCTTTTTTGAAGAGAAAAACAACAAGGATATAGCAACAAGTATGTCGTGCTTCCAAATTGGAGAGGAAGGTGATGTTAGGTTGAGACCATAAGAGAATTTATAGAACAATTGTATCTGAACGAGGAGAGAGAGTAGACCAGCACGAAGTCACTACTCATGTCCACTCTCAAATACTGTCTGATTGAAGAAATGCAATTCAGAGGCCACGCAATGCCTCGTAACGTTTCGAGTAGATTTTCTCAGTGGGCTCTTATGTGTCTCTTGTCAATTGTGTTTTTAATTCACAGGACAAACAAGGCACATCGGTAGGACACTTGAGATGTGAGATAAGAGCCAAGGACAGGATGAGGAATACCAATAAATTGGTCTCAGGGATCGAGTGTTAGATGAAAAATAACCGTTGAGGCGAACGAGATTGCTCTTTTAGTTGGAGAATTAGCGACAGAAACCAATCTCAGAGTCGACAGTAAGAGGATAATGAAATCAGTGAGTATACTAGTAAATCTTACTATACGTGAGTACCGTATCCGGGGTATATAGAATATATACTGAGTATATATAGTATATCATATATACTCGGTTACCCCTACTACGCTATAGGTCTCTACCGGGCGCGCATATGACTCACCCCTCATAAAATTAGATAGGCTATACCCCCTTGAGCGGTACGTATACCCAAATATATAAGCCCCTATATTAGTAATATACTATATATATAAATATGTAGTGCTCAACATATTATTATATACTATATATTATATATAATATAAATAATATAATATATAATAAATATAATAATTATATATATAATTATTATATAAATATATATTAAATATTCATATATATATTTATATAACATACTTTTAATTATTCTAAAATATATTGATAATAAGGGATTTCTTAGTTATTCATACTAATTTAGGAAGTATATTATCTCACGGCACGATATCGTAACTCAGTAGTAGTATAACTAATTCTACTAAGGTTTAAGGCACATATATTATATTATAATATATATATTAATATATATATTATATTATATATAATATATATTATATATATATATATATATATATATTAATATTAATATATATATAATTATATATATATTATATATATAACAGAGGACTGACCGGATATCTCAACCTCGGATATCCGGTTATCTCGGATGTATTAACTTTCTAGCCGGTCCGGTATCTCTCGGCTATCCGGCTAATTCACTATACGATCATCTCCTTTATTATATTATATATATATATAATAGTATGTATATATATAGTATATATATAATTAATATAATGTAATGACAAAGGCTAGATTAGTATAAAATACCTAGGTAATGCTAAAATAAGGTAATAGATTTTATAAATGTTTGTTAATTATATATATATATAAAAATATAAAATTATAAGTGAGAAAGGGACTGGATAATATATTACTAGTAGGATATAATATATAGTATGATATAGTATATATTATAATTATATATTATAGGAAAATAAATATAATAAATATAATAGTATAATAGCTAGAGTGCTGACTGCTATATAACTCGTTAGTAGTCATATAATAGTTTTTGTTAATGATCCTCTTACGATACTCATAATAGGGAAAAATGTAACACTGAACTCATGGGTGCTACTCCTCTCAGAAATCATTCTCCTTATGCATTTAGTCGTTGTCCAAACGTTCGTTCCTTATCTTATTGGCCTCTCCTCGTTGTCCTAGCTTCCGACCACAGACCTTAGTGGAACCAGTGCCATCGTGCTGTTCGCTCGGGTCTCTACCTAGAGTCTTCCAACTCATTCATCAATTCTCAAATCTCTCCTTCTGTTTTACATGATTATCAAACGAAGATCATTAACTGGTTGTACCCGCATTCATCAAAGAGATGGTTCACTCAGATTCTCTCCTCTATCTCGACTCGCTCCTCATTCTATGTGTGCTCTAAAATAGATACGACATCTAAATGGATTTGTAAGCATCCCTTCATCTCTTCTAGTCTTCTTAAAGATTAAGATATGTTATTTGGATACCGGTATATCAGAATAGTGATCTCTCAGAATATATTCATTAGTCAAACGAAAAATTTCGGAGTCTCGAATTAGTGTTTAATAACGTATCTCCGAATCTCGTACTCATTTTAACGTGCGTGGTTAGGTCATCACCCCTCTCTTCAATTGACCGAGCAACTGGGAAAAGTGAAATAATTGATGTATTCCAGCTATTTCTTATTCTGACGCAAATTGCTCCTCCTGAAACTATTTCCCTTATTCAATCTCGTTTCACCGTGGTCTTCCTTGATTCAATTTCGTGAATATACGCGACCAAATAGCTTTAAATATCTGATTCTGACTTAAGCCTTGTGTCTTTTTATGTGTACGAATACACATTATCTCTTCCACTCTACTTACCTATTAGCAAGGAACACCTAATATTAGTTTTCACGGTTGATTCTCATGACTTAAATTCTCTTATGCCATGACCTTCAGTATCATTATTCCAACCTATTGCACAAAAGTTCCTATGAGGAGGTCTTAGGTAAGGTCTACTAATTATAATCACTTAGTCGTGACATCATTTCTTCATAATGTACCATTACGTTTAGTGCTTTCTATATCTCCTTATATGCTAATAAGGTGTCCTTGTTAAGTAAAGCAACATGTCGAAGGATACACACGTGTGCAAAGCAGCAATGCGTGCCCAGTACACTTCCTAGTTATTGGAGCCCCGAGCTCTCTCGAGTTCACCGATACCGCTTCCTCTAACGGAGTGAATTTACTGATTTTTCATACAAATTTTTAATTGCTGCTATCAGGCTTCATGCAATGGCACACATCGATCTTCTAACAAGTGTCCCATGTTTCTACAGGGCCGGATGTGTAATCTCTTGATCGGTGTTCCTGCTTTATACCCTAACCTCATTATGTAAAAGCGAAGCATAGTGCGCATTGCCCATGGGCTCCGACTCTTCTCGCGTCTCTTCTAGTCGGTATAGCATCTTATGTAAAAAATATACACGTCAAGTCGTAATTTTCCTCTAGGTCGGAACCTGGAATTCCATCCTTGCAACTCTTGTCCTCGACACCCGATCTCAGTCTTGTATCCAAGTAGTCCTCTCATATTTTACTAAACCCGTGAACTAAGCCAAGACGTTCCTCTATAATTTCCGTATATCTTTATTCTCCCCTTCATATATATATCGGATAGAATATACTGGGTATTAACTCTCCTCATCTCTTTCCTGACTTGTTTAACAGTTTGTGACTCCTATCAACCATTTAGTTACCTCTCCATCTGTCGTTTTATTCATTTGAATCGTACGCTTCACTTTTCTGCTAATTTTATAGTTAATTTTTATTACCGCCGCAATCATAAATAATATTAGTATTTTATTCACCACCCCCCAATTTTATAATATTTATAAATATAATAATAATATATAAATTATCTTATTAATTGACCCACCATATTTAATTTAATTTTGTAAACAATTATCATGAATATATATTAATATTTATGAATTACTATCAATCCCCTATATATAATTAAGTATATATATATATTCATATATATAGTATAATATAATAAGTAATTATATACTATTATATATTAATATTTTATATATAATTATAGGTTCACTATATATATTGAGTTAAGTTACTTAACGGCTTCAAAAACAGTGGAAGAGACCGGGACTCCAAATAATAGTAACAATTTCACAATGTGTTATGACTCTTTATTGATAAGTGGACTATCGGAATAAGATTTACCTGATGTAGGTGAATAGAATGTTGTTTCCTAAAAATTGTTCTAGGAGTCAATATCGCCCCGTTAGGTTAGGTTCAGGTCACCCCTTATGAAAAAAGAAATATATATATAATTATTCATAATTAAATTATCTCGGCAAAGAGGTTTATATAAAATCCCTGTAGATATAATTTGTTTGATCTCGTATACTATACCTCGATATTTCGTGTAGCCTGTTAAGTATAAAACCCATTATTAATTAATATATATATATATAATAATATAGATATATATATATATAATATATATGAGAATATGATATTATATATATATATATTAATTAATATATATATAATATCTATATTATATATATAATGTTTAATTAATTTTCTTCACTAATAACCTCATATTAACCAACGTGATATAAGCTATTATGGTATATAATTAATATAAATCCTACTAATATGTATACCTAATATAATAATAATCTAAGTGATAGAATAATTTATAGTGGTAGAGTGATTAGTACTATGTATATACTAAAGTGAAATAGTAGAGCTCAATATAAATATAGATACGGAATATTATATTTGGTCAGAGTTGTTGACAAGCTCTGGACATCAATGGCTAAAACTCCGACTGAACCGTGCAGCTCACAACCTGACAATAAACACCATTTGTTATATTGGTAATCAGCTCGGAAAATTCTAAGGAGCGGGATTTTTAATTTTTTTTCCTTTTTTTTTTTTTGCTATACTCTCTACGACAATGAAATAGATAGTATTCTAAAAAAAATTGTATTTGGGCATCCTCTAATTGAGGTGCGGGGCGTGTCGACGAGTGGGGCAGAGGGCCCCCGTCGAGTCCAAACCGGGAGGCGAGGACCGACTCCTGCCATCTTTGCGATTTACCCCTATGGTAATCCTTTAGTTAAAATAATACCAAAGTGTAAAAGGAAGTAAAAAATTATTCTTTTTATTTTAACTAAGCGCAAATTACATAGGGTAAAAGCGCAAAAGCATGCATTGAAGTCGGGGTCTCTCGGCCCCCGTCGCTCGCCCCCTAAATGGGGAAAATTTTTTTTTAAATATTCGAATTTGAAAACGATCAAAAAAAGATAAAAAAAAAAAAAAAAAAAAAAAAAAAAAAATAAAAAATAAAAATCCCTCCTTATAGGAAGTTTTCCGCATGATTTCACAAAATATAATAAGTTATTGTTATTTACTAGTAGGTGCTGCCGTTCTCATGATATATATAATATATATATATATAGATAGTTACTATATATATATTTACATTAATAGTATTCAATACTTACTTATTATAATATAAGGATATAACTATTATGTAATATATCATATATATTATTATTAATAATTAATTATAATTAATATATATATATATTATATAATTTACTTTTTTCTATAATATTATATTATATATATATTAATATATATTAATAATATATTATAATATATTATATATATATTATATATTAATATAATTAATTAATATATATATATATTATAATTAATTATATATAATTAATTAATATAAAATAGTTATTTTATAGAAAATTATAATTATTAATATTTAAATTAATATTTATATATTAATATTAGAGCACTTTTTACGTCGTATTAAAAAGGGTATGTGACATAAAAATAGTTTAACATATCGAAATATCTGCTGAACCCTATAATCGATATATACCTTAACACTTGTATGATATATATTATATTAATATAATATAATATACGTGTTTAAACTTTAAAAACTTCCACGATTTAGTATAAG
>JABUQX010108119.1:27500-35000 GCA_015478945.1 Trachelipus rathkii | reverse complement strand
TACCCTAAAAAGTCGTTTTTAGTATTACGTAATCTCACTGATTGTTGATTGGCTGTTTTTAAAGTCAAAGTTTAAATGAAACTAGTTTTTAGGATATCATGAGGGCATTAAACCAGTGGATTTGATCCAATTTTAAACAAAATCCAAGATTTTGAAAAATAAAAACTTTTAGGAAAGGTTTAATGACGATCCTATCTACCCCAACAACCCACCCCCAGTCTTGAAAGAATTCAGATTTTCTCCCCTCCCCAAAAAAAAAATTCCGACCTCCAGAATGAAATTTCTAAGGATAGCAAACGAATGTACTGAAGAAGAACTCTGAGAGAACACCATATGAAAAGGAACCCCAAATCAATCTACTGAAAACGAACCCCAGAAGTAATCTCAAATGAATCAACTGAAAATGAACCCCAGAAGGAACCTCAAATGAATCTGATCTACTGAAAACGAGCACAGCAACCCCAAATGAATACTGAAAACGAACCCCAGAAGGAACTCCAAATTAATTTACTAAAAACGAGCTCAAGAAAGAACCTCAAATGAATCTACTGAAATCGAACCCCAGAAGTAACCCCAAATGAATCTACTGAAATCAAACCCCAGAAGTAACCCCAAATGAATCAACTGAAAAAGAGCACACAAGGAACCCCCAAATGAAACTGCTGAAACCGAACCCCAGAAGTTACCCCAAATGAATCAGCTGAAAAAGTCCCAAGAGAAACCTCAAATGAATCAACTGAAAATGAACACAGAAGGAACCTCAAATGAATCTACAGAAAACGAACCCCCAGAAGTAACCCCAAATGAATCAACTGAAAACGAACCCCCGAAGTAACCTCAAATGAATCTACTGAAAACGAACTCACAGAAGTGACCCAAAATGAATCAACTGAAAACGAACCCCCAGAAGAAACCCCAAATGAATCAACTGAAAACGAACCCCCGGAAGTAACCTCAAATGAATCTACTGAAAACGAACTCACAGAAGTAACCCCAAATAAATCAACTGAAAACGAACCCCCAGAAGTAACCCCAAATGAATCAACTGAAAACGAACCCCCGGAAGTAACCTCAAATGAATCTACTGAAAACGAACTCACAGAAGTGACCCAAAATGAATCAACTGAAAACCCCCCAGAAGAAACCCCAACTCTACTCAACTGAAAAACGAACCCGGAAGTACCTCAAATGAATCTTACTGAAAACGAAAAAAAACTCACAGAAGTAACCCAAATAAATCAACTGAAAAACGAACCCAGAAGAACCTCAAATGAACTACTGAAAACGATAGAAAGAACCTCAAGAAAATCTCTCCCAAAAAACTAACACCTAAAAGAACATTAGATTCTAGATTCTACCTAAAATTCTCCCTTTATAGTTATCTCCCCCCCCCACCTCCCTATATATCAAAAGCATCTTGGACCCCACCCCCCTGCCTTGGAGTATCCCCACCTTATTAATGGTAAAAATCTTTATTCATCAATATATATTATTCTGAGGGTAAACAGGAAAATATTTTGACAAACATGAGGGAGAAATAACACATTATTATTTTTACTATGTAATAGAGTTCAAATTTATATTATGTATATATATATATATATATATATATATATATATATATATATATATATATATAATATATATACTATATATATAATATATATATATATATATATATATATATATATATATATATATAATAGGCACTACTCCTTTAAAAGGAAGTTAGATAAATAGTCATGATATCGAAATATCTCCGAACCCTATGCGAACCCTACAGTGTTTTTTGTTAGCGCATGCGTCAACAGTATTTAGTAGGACATTTTAGAGGGTTAACATGTCTGTGTCCTATAATTTATTTAGTCTAAGGGATTCATTAAAAAATGAATTAGAAGCTGCTATTTAATATAATTAAAAAGAAATTGAAAAAATAATAAATTTGATATAAAATTAATAATTTAAGTTAAAATATATTGTTCAAATTAATAATAACAAATAGATAGATAAATGAAAATAAAACAATATTGTTACAAAAAATTTCAGATCGAGAACTCTGCTGACTGCTCATGCTTCCCACAATTGTGTGCTTCCCTGCAGTGTGACGTGTTAGCTAAACCACCAATAGAAACATTCCGAGAGTTTCCACAAGTTGCTTTTTTTATCAATGTTAATTTTTATATTAACTTTTTTTTATAATTATTCTTTTTATTCTTTATTATTATTTTGAGCCGACGGAGGGACAGAGGGGGCGACGAAGTCCCCCCGTCGTCCCGCTGAGCCGAGAGACCCTGACTCTTTAAATCTTTGCGATTTTAATCTTGGGTATTTCCTTTAGTTAAAAAAAAAGAAAAAGCTGTTATTGGCAACTTTTCGCACTATTGATTCAAATAATCGAAAAAAAATCGATTACATGTTCGCTCGATATATATCGGTTAACTCCCCTATAAAAGGGAGATGTCTTATATATATATATAATATATATATATATATATATATATATATATATATTTATATATATATATATATATATATATATATATATATATATATATATATATTTATATATATATAATATATATATATAATTATATATATATATATAAATATATTATATATATATATAATATATATTGGCTATTTATAAGTGGTTTGACTTCAGGAACGAAAATCAATAAAAAAATTGTTTATCGTAATTTTCAATAATTTTTAGGGTAAAATACATTACAAATATAGGGTTAACCATAAAACTATTTAACCTAAACCTAACTTAAAACCTAAATAAACTTAACCTAACCAACCAAACCTAAATTAACCTAACCCAAGCTAACATTAACGGCAGGTCAACCTCTTTTTTTATATATATAATATATAACTATATTATATATTATATATTATATATATATATATATATATATATAATATATATATATTATACAAGATGAAATATATATCTTTATTATAATGAATACATCAACTTTTATATTACATATATATTACCCTATATATAAAGATATATTAAAATTGTTCACGTATGTATGCTATATATTGGAAATAAGTTAATTCAAGTTGCTTCACTTCCGTCCCCCTCCCCCCTCATAATGGGGGGGAGGACTTCATCTCATCCTCTCCTCCCCCCCCATCTCCCCCCCAGTCAATGAGGGAAACTATCGGTCTAATTCTGGCTGGTGACCATAGCCATCTGTTTGACAAGCACTTGAGAGAGCAGCTGTGAAATAGCATTCACTTAGCTGGACGATTTTCTCTCTCTCTCTCTCTCTCTACTCTCTCCTCTCTCCTCTCTCTCTTCTCTCTCTCTCTTTCTTTCCTTTCTCTCTCTCTACTCTCTCTCTCTCTCTCTCCTCTCTCTGTCTGAGTTCCTCTTATCCTCTCTTCTCCGCTCCTTCACACTCTCTCTCTCTCTCTCTCTCTCTCTCTCTCTCTCTCTCTCTCTCTCTCTCTCTCTCTCTCTCTCTCTCTCTCTCCTCTCTCTCTCTCTCTCTCTCTCTCTCTCTCTCTCTCTCTCTCAACAACAACAACGATTACACCTGTGTATTGGTTGCTTGGTTTGAGTATTTGTTTAGGATAGACGACTGCCATTGTACAAACATACGTATAAATGTATTGTTTTGGTTTTTATAATTGAAATATTATATTATTATTATTATTATTATTTATTATTTATTATTATTATTATTATTATTATTATTTTATTATTATTTTTATTATTATTTTATTATTTATATTATTATTATTAATCATTCTTACAATGTCGAATTATTGTGAAAGAATTCGAACATTTTTGTTTTATTGCTAAAGAGAATTTAAAGAAAGGAAGAATACTGAAAAAATATAAAACAATATTATATATATATATATATATATATATATATTATATATATATATATATATAGATATATATATATATATAATATATATATTATAATAAAATACTAATATATAGATATTGGAACTTTATTAACCAGGGAGCAAAAAAATTTTTAACTTTGTAAAGTTGGTATTTTATTGTCATGAAAACAGAATAAACTAAAGAAATTTTTTATCCTAATAAAACCCATTTCCTTTCTTTTTGCTTCATCTCTCTCTCTCTTTCGCTCTCTCTCTCTCTCTCTCTCTCTCTCTCTCTCTCTCTCTCTATATATATATATATATATATATATATATATATTATATATATATATATATATATATATATATATATATATATATATATATATATATTTATATATAGGATATATATATATATATATATATATATATATATATACTATATATATAATAATGTATGTATTGGGTAATAAAGGGCCAAAATGTTAAAATTTTGACCTTCGATAGAGGATCAAAATTTGGCATTATCTGATATAACTGAAGTTAAGATTTGTTTTTTGAGAGATATTGACCCTTCCTAGATGTTTTTTATGTAATAAAGTTTTTGGAAATATGTACATGAATAGTTTCAAATTTTTTTTTGAAAATTGTCAAAAAAAATTTGTGGGGTAAAAGCCACTCGCATTGGGGAAAAGGGGTCACTGCATATTATTTCGGTTAGGGTTATTTTATAGTGCTTATTAATAATATCAGTGGATAGTACAAGTATAGTAGAGCATATTAAAAAAAATTAGGATAAAAAAACATGTATCTCTGGTATTTTATTATTGGTTTAATTACAATCATAATTGCTAAGAAAAAAAAAAATTATTTAAAAAAAAAAATTTCAAGTAAAATTATTTACAGTTGTAAAAAATAAAATTTATTTAAAATAAGTAATAAAATAAAATTAAACCCCCCAAAATTAAAAAATTGTAAAAATTACATATTTTCTATATTTTACATACTATTTTCCATTTGTGAGTTCTGCTTGATACCAACATCTTCTTGTACATTCACAACTGCCCTCATCATGACCTCTTTGGAGTATAGGAGTCGTAGGACCCCTTCCTCTTCTTGCATATTCTGGGCATATATATATTATGTATATATATATTATATATATATATATATATTATTATATATATATAATATATATATATATAATATATATATATCTAATATATATTATATATATATATATATATATATATATATATATATATATATTAATATATATAATTTTAATTATCAAAATATATTATAATTCATGAAAATATAAATAATAATATAACAATTACAGTGTATATATTCAAAATAAAGTGTAAAATAAGTAGGAAAATATATAAGAATCTAAAAATTTCTTTAAGTCAAACATGGCTTCTTTTCCCCTGCATGGTGGCTCTTTATCTCCCATAAGGTGGCTCTTTATCCCCCATAAGGTACCTTTATCCCCCATAAGGTGGCTCTTTATCCCCCTAAGGTGGCTCTTTATTCCCCATAAGGTGGCTCGTTTATAACCCAACCTTGAAAAATGTTAATATCTTGAAAACTATAAGGAAAATTAACTATTTTATATGTAAACACTTACTTTTGAAATTTAGTTTCTCCAGTTAGCTTATTTTTTTAATCGATTATATCTTGTTTTGGTCAAACCTTAGAAATTTTTTAAAAAATTTCCATAATTTGCCGAAGGCGAGTAAATATTTTTGAGTTATAGTTATTATTTTTTAGATTTTTTTTTATATACAAAATATTGAAATATAACTACTATTGTACCCAAAAATATATAAAATAAATGGTTTCCTTCACAAAAAAAAAATTAAATTCAAATTTTATGGTGTGGGTGACCACTTTTACCCCGCTTGGCTCGTTATCCCCCATTTGACAATATATATATATATATATATATATATATATATATATATATATATATATATATATATATATATATATATATATATATATATATATATATATATATATATGATACAACCTTCTTCACCAGTAGGCTCCAAACGTGAAACATAATATACATAAACCTAAAAATTAAAAAAATATACATTAGGATCGAGAAATAAAACTAACCTAACCTAACCTTAACTTAACCTAAACCTAACCAAACAAGCCTTAAATACTAAACCTTTACATGGAAATAAGAGAAGAAAAGAAATAAAAGAATTTTTTTAAAAAATCATTCATATTAAAGCTCAAAAAAAAAAAAAAAAAAATCAGTTCTCTTTATAGCAAATCAAATTTTTTACTTTTCTTTACATAATTACCAACCATTCCGATACTAATTTTTTTTATTACTCCCTGGAATAACAAAGGCCCTATATATATTAAAACACGATAATAAACCGAGTAAACACAACGTAATAAACTTATAACATAACCTAACGAAACAAACTAATTAAACCTAACTCAACCTAACCTAAACTAACCTAACCTTAATTTTAGCTTCCATAACTTTATGAAACAAATTCACAACACTAAAATCCGCGAAAACAAGTTAAATAATTTTCTTTTAATATTTTCGTATGATGAATCTATGTGAAGCACAAAAACTAAAATATATATTTCTTTCCGTATGTCTTTCATTTTAATTTATTTTGGTTAATGTCCGAATACTTTTAAATGAATCAACAGTAATAATCTATATACACTCTCAAATATTTTTAATCTTATTATTTTTTTAAAAATTGGCTCATTTCGGTTATCTGTTTCCAGTTAAGCTTAAGTCAATTTGGCCAATTCCTAGATACGCAGGCAATGATATTTTTGGTACTTTTTTATAAACTTCTGACACCTTTGCCAATACTATTTTACTTAAGCTAGGCTATGAATAGCGTAGCTTTGATTTTGAGTTCGATTTTTTTTTGTAAAAAGGCATTTCTTTTACGCATTATTTTGCTTCGCTAATTTTTTAAAAGGAAAATTCTTTCAGACGTATGAATTTATTAACTTAAATATTTATATACAATAATAATAATAATATAATAATAATAATAAATAATATAATAATAAAATAATAATAATATCAATAAATAACAATAACAAAAACAATAACTAACAATAACAATAACAATAACAATAATAATAATAATAATAATAATAATAATAATAATAATAATAATAATAATAATGTCACGTGTCTAGAGCTGACTCATGTAACCCGAGAACGGCAGCACCTACAGTAAAACAAAATTATTATGTGCTATTTACAAATAAACCTTTAATTAGGGTTTTAATGTTTCTTTTTTTTTTTTTTTTTTTTTTTTTTTTTTTTTTTTTTTTTTTTTGCAATTATTACGTCGGTAAATATTTAAAAAAAAAATTTATTATGTCCCATTTTGGGGGTTTGAGCCGACGGGGACAGGAGGGGCGGCGACCGTCCCCCCCGTGGTCCACCGGGAGGCCGAGAGACCCGACTCCTGCATCTTGCGGGTTTACCCTTATGGTATTGCTTTAGTAAAAAAAAAAATAATAATTTTTCTTCTTTACACTTTGGTATTCTCTTAACTAAAGTAAAATTACCTCGCGAGCCCCTAAATAGGGAAAATATATATTTTTTTAAAAAATATTTGTCGACGAATAAATGCAAAAAAAAAA
>JABUQX010108119.1:17500-22500 GCA_015478945.1 Trachelipus rathkii | reverse complement strand
GCATCTATAATACATATAAATAGCCAGTGGAAACCAAACACAATCTCTTGCTTCACTCACAGCTGATTAATATTAAAACCATTCACTTCCACACCACATTATTTCTTATACATGCTTCTATTATATAACACAGCATGCTATTAATCTCCATTCAAAATCTACACGACCCGCCATAGTATTTCATTAAAACCTCACACACACGAGTTCCTAAATTAATCCTGTCACACGCCGGGTAACCAAGTACATAAAACCTAAATAAAGTAACTTGACCCTTCTTCTCTCTCAATTTCTACACTCATTTTCATTCAATATAACAAAGTTTGTTTACCACAACCACTTTACGCACTTCAAACTTCTGTTCTTCAATAATCAACTCATGTCACTCGACCTACTCTTTCAACCCAAATACCAGCATATTTCTTACTCCAAACAAAATTGACAATTATAACTAATTCTCCATTATAGATTTCTTATGTTCCCCTTATCAGATTACCCTTATAACGCAGATACAAGGCGGTTACATATACACAGCTCTCATTCCAAGTCCTTCGGTTAACAGTACATCATCCAATAAACGCTTTGCTACACAAACTTCCATATCCAGTCAGATATAATCTCACCTCCAATTCTTGATCATTTCACCCATAATCCTTATATAAATATATATAATATATTATATATATTATAAAGATTATAATATATAAAACAAAAAAAAAAATATTATATATATAATAAATTAGTATTATATATATATAATATATATATATATTAGTATATATTATATATATATATATACGTTTATACACTCTTCTGGCATCACTGAAAGTTGGACAAGACAAATGGATAAGTCCATTGTCGATTAGAGACATCCAGCCACCAGTGCGAAGGCCAGCTCCAAGAATGGATTTTCAATCCAAATTTCTTCATACTATTTATTAATAAAATACAAATAAAAAATTAATATACACTAATAAAAAAATCAATGACAATTAACCTAGCCAAACTATAAATCAATAGCATTAACCAAAGCAAACTATAAACTAATGTAACAGTTAAAACTAAAAGATGTTCAAATTTTATTGTTTTATAGACTTCTAAAGGAGGCATAAATGATTTTTAAAAGTAAAAAGGATATTTTGTTATATATATATATATATATTATATATATATATATTATATTTAATATTATATAAATATATTATATATTATATATATATATTATATTAATATAATATATATATAGTTATATATATATATAATATTATATATATATATATAATATACTATATATATTATATATATATAATATTATAATATAATTCATATTGCATATATAATATATAAAATATTTTAAACTATAAATATTAAATATATAATTATATTATATTATTATAAAAAAAAAAGAGATTTTTTTATATATAATATTTATATATATATATATATATATATATTTGCATTAAAATATGAGATAATTAAAACCAGATAATTAAAAACCGGAATATTTTTACGATGAGCTTACCGGTTCAACTGAAACCTGTAAAAAGGCTCCAATAACAGTTAAAATTCGAAATTGAACAATTTGAGATGGTTTGTAGAGGAATTTGTCTGTCTGAACGAAAGTTTGGACAATCTTCTGGAGAAACGCTTACAACGTTTTGCATGACTTAAGTTTTGTCCTCAGAGGATCCATTTATATTCTTAATTTCCTCCATTTCTTCATCGCCGGTTGTCAGTGTAGTGACATTTGGCAAATGCTTTGTGTTCCTATAGAAAGGAAGGATTTTAATCTTAACTACTTAGTAAAAGTGTTAAAAATGTATGTAATAAGTAACAACCCTATTAAATTAGCTAATATATCTAGCTCAGTTTCTGAAAATTAATAATAATAATAATAATAATAATAATAATAATAATAATATAATAATAATAATAATAAATATTAATGGAATTATATTAAAATAATAATATATAATAATAATAATAAAATAATAAATAAAACGTATTAAAACAAAAGATTAAAAAACAAGAAAACAAATATAATAATAATTAATAATTAATAATAATAATAATAAAATATATATCCTCGAATATACATCCATGACTATATTCTTCACTTTTCAACATGATTTCATCAATAATAAAAATAATAATAAGTAAATAATAATAATAATATACTATCAATCAATAATAATAATATTGAATAATCATAATAATAATAATATCGAATAATAATAATAATGAATAAATAATAATAATAATAATAATAATAGAGAGATATTAATGGAATTATATTAAAGGCATATCAAGTTGGCTTTCAAAATACTATAAGAGTTTGTGAGATAAATTTTTTTTATACATAATCAGTTATAAATATACCGTAACGACAAGAAATTTTAACAATATTATTTAGAGTATATAAAGTAGTTATTTACCCAGTATTTATAATAATAATCATAATCTAGATTTACATTTATAAGTGGATATTATGCAGTATTTATTGCTCATTGATATCTACTTAAATTCACTATTAAGAAAAACAAAGCCTATGATGAATGTTTGCATTTAACTATTCAAATCAAAACAATTACCTTGAGGAACGACTATATTCGATGGTGAAATTAAAAACACTGGCTCTTCATATTCATAATTTCCAAAGTAATCATAGGTATACTCCTCCATTGCAAAAGTAATAGTTTCGTCTGATGGCCGCCGGCCGTGCGGAAGTATAACGCCACCTGGAAAGTTCTCTTCTCCTAGCGGATTACATCTTCTTGGGATAGTTATAACGTATCCGCTAAACAACATATAAAAATTAGTTTGGAAAAATAAAAAAAAAAAAAAAAAAAAAAAAAAAAAAAAAAAAAATAAATAAATGTTATGATTATACTATACTATATATATTAATATATATGATATAGGTCATATTATTATATATTGATTATATAATTTAATATAATAATATTAATATATATATATATAATATACTATATATATATTATATAATATATATATATATATTACATATGTGTAGTGTGCGTTGTATGTGTGTTGTGATATGTGTGCTGTGCTGTGTGCGTATAGTGTTGTTGTAGCGTTGTGTGTTATGTGTGTGTGTGTGGAGAAATTCCGACCCCCTACCAGCACTCTTCAAATTGGGCACACCCTTCTCCTAGATTAAGGTTCTGCCCGTGAGCGGTGGTGTTTATCTGTAATAAAATGAAAAATCTTCTGACTACCGCAACAAACCATGGACATCTTACCAAACCTAAGCCCGATTAGATACACTGCCCCATATGCATTGAACCATAAAAAGTAATTAATCGTCATTAAAGTGTTCAGTATTGGAAAACATTAATACATAAAAATAATTCCTCCACTTCAAACCCCAACCAGCTCAACCATACATGTGCCTCTTGCGGTATTAACCCCCCAATCAATCATAACAGTTACGAAGATACGCAGCGCTTGAAATTTTTCAAATCAAAGGTATTTGGAAAAATAGATGTAATATTGCTCATAGCAGTTAAGTCTGGGTTAGAGAATTGGCAGAGAGTGAATCATCCTTCTCTCTATTTCTATCGCAGGAAGTGCAGTGATTGTACAATTACTAAAGAGTAATGTAAATTCACTAAATTGTAATACAAAATGAATAAGAGAGTGTATGAACCGTTTAAAATGCTAGAAAGATTGGAGATAGTGAGAGTTAAAGAGTTAAGGAAGTTAAGGAAGCTCGATAAAGCCCAAGATTCACACATTATCAAGAGATGAGGGAAAAATGTGTAAACCCACACAGAGTATGTGATTCATACTCTTATACAGGAGAGAACAACTCACCTATGTAGACTTCAACTGTGTTGGTCCGGTGCCAAGAGAAGATTCCAAAAGGAGCCTTGGACACCAATTCCCTTAGAACTTGTGAAAGAACATAAAGGGATCATTCTAAGAAAAAAATCAACGGAGAAAGAAAATATCAAGAATATTAAGAACAAGAAGAGGTTATGTAGAGGTGATGTTTTTCAAAGATATCTAGAGTTATGTGGAAGATATAGTCACGTTATATAAATTAAAGAAACTGAGTTATTGAGTCATTGAAGACAACCATGTTTCTTTAACAACTACTATAAGTCGAAGACAAGATTCAGAGGTGATGGCTTCAAGGCTACCACTCTTGCCACCATTTATTTGTTGCTTTGAATGAGGTCGTCTTTCAAAATTCAACCTAAGCTAGGTGGAGAGACAGAAGTAAACAGTAGAATCATTCGATGCAATAGATAAAATGAGTCACAGTCTGGGAGAACAGAGTTCTGAGGAACACCACTAAAGGATAGATTTAAAGAATAATCAGGTAGGGGTGTTGAGTGGCGTATCTACAATAGCAGTCATTGAACGACTGGAACGGAAATTAAAAGCTTCATAGTTCCAGAGTTTCTCGAAAGCCTTCGATATGTCAAAATCCAACAGAAAACGTTTTCACGAATGCGGAAAGCAGTAGGACCAAAAGTCGGAGAGAGAGAAAGAAGATAATTCAGTCGAGCGGGTTCTATACAGAAGCAATACTGACATCGATAGATTAGAAGATTTAAAGATGTTTAATAAATATCTTGTTAAAATAGACTCGAATATTTTTGGAAGAACAGAGGTTAAGCGATAAAACGATAGATGGATGGTTGACTGGGGCCTCTCCGCATTCTTCAGCAACAACTGGCATGAATGCACTTTTCAGCAGGAGGAAAGGTTGAAGTTGACATAGGCAGTGAGGAAACAGTTAACCAAGGCAGGGTACAGCTCAGAAACACAAGTTCATTGCAGAACAATGTAGAAGATAATTCCGCAATCTCCACCTCTTAGTTAAGCTAAGAGAGTGAAGTAAATACCATTTAATAGCTGAAGGAAGAAGAGGGAGAGAGAGAGGAACAGTTTGAACGCCTAGAGTAAATTTGAGGGAAAATGCTGAGCAAATGTTCGCTTTAGCAGATGCTAAGACGAGCAAATATTACCAC
>JABUQX010108119.1:0-12500 GCA_015478945.1 Trachelipus rathkii | reverse complement strand
CAATACATGTCCCAGAGTAGGGTAGTGTTGGCGCACCTGCACCGGAAAGGCAGGACATAATAAGAAAAGAAATATGATGTAGTCGAAGGAAAGCTTCCCACCCCTAACAATTCCCTTCATACCACTTAGTGCAGAGCTCGCCACGACCAAAAAAATCCACCCCAGAGCTTCACAACACTGCAACACAACGACTCCCCCCCACTGTGGTATCTTGTCATGTTAGGATTCATCCCTTGAGGCCCCAAGCTCGCAACCATAGGATGCCCCTTAACAAAACCGCACAATTCACCCCTTATTATGCACCTTCTTCTAGCTGAATCAACAATTACATTCATTTCCTTCAGACAGCTCTTATTGACTCACATCATCTTTTTCTTAGATATCTCCCAGTGGCTGATTCCAAACATATACTCACCTCTATACACTACCACTTAAGCTAACCAACTATCATCCATCCTTCCACCATGACCAAACATCTTTATAATCTCATTATTCTCTTTTTATTCATTTTTCAAACCACTTATACCCTCCTTAAACACACTCGTTCCTTCGTTTTTATCAGTTATTCTGCACACAACAACGTGCCCAATGATTGTCCACTGAACAGACTAACCTTTTTTTATATATATATATATATATATAATATATAAATTATATATATATATATTATTATAACTATATATATTATTATATATTATATATATATATATTATATACCCCTTTTATTATTAACCCTAATATTTAAATAAGTTTAAGACCATAGTTTCACTACGATACATTAACACCGGTAACAACATACCTTGTGCAGGAAACTAGCGCGACTCAAACTTAATCCTATAACTCGCCAAAAGATTTAATGTATCAGTCACCTTTGCTAACCACTCAACTCTTACCTAACTACACTCTGATCGTCCGATTCCTTTTCTCCAGCCGAATATTCAACTGAAGATACTAAATGTTTCAGATTGCCTCACCATCAATCATTGATTTCACAATGGTGGACACTTCTCACTCACCATCATCACCTTATTTTTTTATACATTTATTTAATCCCTTCCCTTTACACATTCCCCTTAACCCCTCCATTAATCTCAGACTCTTCTTCAGATTCACCACACCAATCCAAATCATCCGCTACACTCTCTCCCATTCACCATCAGTCTACCACCCTTCTGCACCCCACCACTTTAATTATATTCCTCACCCAATATAATATATTATATATATATATATATATATTGATATTATATTATTTATATATATTATATATAATATACTACTAATTATATCATATTATATATATTATATATATATATATATATATATATACTATATATATAATATATAATGATAATGATATGATAATAAAATTTGAGCGTCATAAAGCAGTTTATTTATTTTTTGTCAAAAAAAAAAAAAAAAAAAAAAAAAAAAAAAAAAAAAAAAAAAACCATTGTCAATCATATTAACATTGAACCAAGTTTCGCCTGTGCAAATCTTCATTCTCTATTTCCCTATTAACTTCTGGCACCTATAATAGCTCAGCCGCCCTAACAAGTTTGTTTAACAAAGTATACGACTTTTGTCTCAATTTTATTTGGCGATAGCAATGTTTAATTAACGATGGCAAAGAAATCCCTTTCCTTAGGAATCGACAAGGCTTAGAACATTATTTGTCTCAAAATCCGTATCGCTCCCAGTTCAGATTTTAAAAATTTTTTGTGCGATAATTGTCCATTATTTGAAATTGAATACGAGTGAAATTATTTGTCCTCAGGCTTCTATATCGAACATTGTATGAACTTCATAAAATATCTTAATAATCAAAATATCTTACCCATTAAATTTAAAACTGTTCTGATTTTTTAAGGACATCTTGTTTATTAAACATAAAAGAGTTAAGCTTAATTAATCAAATACAAACAGGTGTTAGATAAACCACCTACCTACATATAGCATGACATTTAAAAGGAAATGGTATAATAGATAAATCTTATATCACACACAGAAAACATTTCATTTAAGACTAATACATATATATTTATGTCTATTTTAACCAAAGTTCAATTTTCTCTTTACTCTGTAAAACATTGTTACACAGAATAATGAGTCGTTCTCTTGCAGAACAATTGAATTTAAAACGTTCATTATTAAGTTATCAAGTGCCACCAGAGTATTCCAGAAATGCCAGTAAGTAATCTAGTGTCACTGTCACTGCCAATGTCACTGTCAATGTCACTGTCAGCAAGGATCATCCAGAAAGCATATTATTTCAGGGATTTGAATCCTTAATGCAGAGTCCGTTATTAAGACAATTTCTTTAGTAAGACACTAAAGTTACAGTGTACCTATATAGTGTACAAATGTGGGGTACACTAATTATATAAATAATAAAAGAGGATTTGATTGATTCTTGTGTATGATTCAAGACATAAATTTGAGAACGTTTTCTTCAGTTTTTACATATCCGGAAATTTGTCAGTTAGATTGTTTGTCTGAGTGTCAGTCTAAAAGTATTGTATCGCTGAAAACAAACAAAAATCATTTTAAACATAATAGAATAGATAAATAAATATAAATTCGGATTCGCCATGATTTTAATAGTCGGAGTCGAGGCGGAACGAAACGAAATATTCTCTCTCTCTCAATCATCTCTCATCCTCTCTTCTCTCTCTCCTCTCTCTCTTCCTTCTCTCTTCTCATCGCTCTCTCTCTCTCTCCTCTCTCTCTCTCTCTCCTCTCTCCTCTCTCTCTCCTCTCACTCTCTCTCTCTCGGATTTATTTATTTACATTTTATATTATATATATATATTATATATATATATATATATATATATATATTATATTATATATATCATATATATATTATAATATATATATATATATAATAATATATATATTATATATATATATAATATAATATATATTTTATATATATATATATATATATATATATATATATATATATATTATATATATTTATATAATATATAGTATATATATATATACATCATTCATCATCACTCATCATCTCATCATCACCCACCTTCTTTCCATAAGATGGTAAGGTGCATGACATGCACCGGAAACAAAGTGTAGAGGAAATATGACGCGCAAGTCGAAAAGAAACCCAAGCCTTACCGCCCCCTCTCCATCTCAAAGTTTATATATAATATAATATATATCTATATATATATTATAATAAATAATATATATATATATATATATTATATAATATATAAGAATATATATTATTTATATAGCTAAGTTATATATATATATATATAATATATATTACTATATATATATATATATATATATATAATATATATATATATTATATATTATATATATATATATATATATTATATATATATTAATATGTATGCAAAGTGTACTTGCGTATAAGAAGTCTGACTGTCTGATAGAGATGTTACAGGCATAGGACCCAGAAATTATTATATTATATTATTATTATTATTTTATTTATTATTTTATTAATTTCTTATTATTATATTATTATATTTTATCAGATATATTCATTTTTATTATTATATTATATATTGATTATCATATTATTATATTTTATAATTATTAATTATTATTTGGTATTATATTATTATATTATTATTTTATTATCTGTTATTATTGTCAACTATAATATTATATCTGTATATATTATTATTAAATACTTATTATTATTATTATTATTATTTATTATTATTTATTATTATTATCTATTATTATATTATATTATTATCTATTATTATTCATAGTAGTAGTAGTATTATAGTAGTAGTAGTTCAGTGTAGTAGTAGTAATACATATAAGTGGAATAAGCAGGTTGTAATACAGTATTGTAGTGTTAAGTTATCGCAGCAATAGTATTATTAGTATATTCTTTGAAATATAATTATTTAAAAGGATAACTTTTTTTTTTAGAGTTTAAAATGGAAGCTGAAAAAACAAAATTTAGGGAAATTGCTATATAGTATATAATATAATACTATATATATATTAATATATATATATATTTATATATATTTATAATATATATAATATATATATAATTATATATAATATATATATAATTTTATATAATTTATATATAATATATAGATATACTATATTATATTATATATATATATATATTATATTTTTGTTATTCTATATATATATATATATATATATATATATATATACTATATATATATATATATATATATATATATATATATATAATATAAAAATTATATATAATATATTACGTATAAATTAATATTTTTAGTAATATAATATAATTATATATATATATATATATATATATATAATATTATATATAGTATATATATATATATATATTAATATTATTTAGTATATATATCTAGGTTGTTCAAAAAAAAACTCGATGTTTTTACATTTGCATTCGCGAATATTAAACTAATGTTCGCGGGTTTTTCAATATTCGCATTAAAAAAACATATATTATCCCTTAAGATTGCAATAAAAAAATATTAAAAATAATTATCCGTAGTCGCACTCACTCGAACACATGGGAATGCGAACATAAAGAAAGTGGTCCGTTGGGATTTGTTAGAAAATTTGCGACATTTGAAATATGTTGACCAGAATAAGTTGTAGTAATTGTGTAATCGTTCTCATCCAGTGTAGCTGGGGATTATTTCGATGTTGTATCCAATGACATTCCAAAGTCGTTACTCTGCAATTATAATTATTCTCGGGAAGTAAGAGCGTTATCTTTGTTAGGAAATCATCTATGCAGCAAACACAAAAAAGTATATGAGACTACGAGTAAGGAAAGGGTAGAAAAGAAAACACGTAAAGGGGGCAAGGCACATCCTCTTGAAACATGAATAAAAATACAAGGTATTGGAAGACGCTAAAAGGATAAATACCTCAAAGAATGGATAAATAATAATAGTAAAGGAGCGAACAAGTTTATACCCCACTACTTCAAAAGGAAATTAAGTAATATTATTTGTGAAAAAAATTCATGACTGCGGTAAAACTAAAGCTTCATAGTTAATGACCTTATATCAACAATTCATCTAAGTTTAATTATTTTTCTACAATGATGTCCAGCTCTCAATCAGAATTTCTTCTTCCCGAATATTCAAAGCCATTGGCAAGGATTTCAAGCCGGCCAAAATTTTTGTGTTGCACCGAACGATTCATTGAACTTCACACGGTGTGAATGAATGTACTTAGTAACGAATTTAATCAAACATGCTTGACGAAATGAAACTAATCTCCAGATGGATGTTCACTGTGTCATGAACGAGCCAATTGCATACTAAGTAAGCTGTTTCTTCTGATCGTGACAATATAAACAGCGTCAATCTATCAATTGTGCTTTGACATTTAGGGATTGTGTAAGCTCAAAAACAACAGTCAGCGAAGGATCTCCAAATGTAGTCAGTTGAACACACTTACCACATCGAGACCATGGTCAAGAAGATCTAAAGAAAATCACAGTTCAGAATTAAAGTATCCACAACTTTCATGACATGACGTGCAAATGATTGAGAATAATGTGCATTAAGGTTATCTGACTTAGTTTAAATCTGCCGTTCTAAGTATTAAATTTTTTAGCATAATTAATTTCAAGCATGTATGAACTGTATCACTGAGTTCCAACCATTTGAATATATCACCATGATATAATCAGCAAAAACTCGTCATCATTAGCGGACTTCTTCCTCTCTAGTCGCTCTGAAGAGAGAGAGAGAGAGAGGAGAGGAGAGGGAAAGGAAGAGACAAGAAAGAGAGAGAGAGAGAGAGAGAGGAGAAGAGAGAGAGAGAGCATTATATCCCATATATACACTACTAACGTTAGGGAATAATAAAGAGATAAGACGACAATATTGACCCTAGATAAAACAAAATTTTATTCACTTCTCAAATTTTTTCACAGGGTTAAGTCAACGCGAGGAAAAAACTAATAAAGTCAAAAACAAATACGTTAAAGCTCCAGAAAAAATAAAGAGCAAACGTTGTTTTCAAAAACCGATCACCAAGACCACTTCACAACGTCATAGAATGCAATTCGACATCAAGCGGTGATGTTGCATATGATTCCCCTGTTCTGAAAGTTCTGAACAGGCATAAAAGATCGCACGACCAGTAAGCCAAAGTAAAACGCATTTATACCTAACAAAAAACCTCTTATAATCGTTGGAGAATGCTAGGGAGATGTATTCAGATCTCGCAATCGAAAGCTTAACCTTGTTTCCCGCTTTGAGGGTCTGTACCAGTAAATCTCTTAATTGTTCTGTTGGTCTACGACGAAATAACGTTGTAGATTAAATTTCAAAGAGAAAGAAAGAGAGAGAGAGAGAGAGAGAGAGATAGGAGAAGAGAGAGAGGAGAGAGAGAGATGAGAGGAGAGAAGAAGAAGGAGAGAAGAGAGAGCAGCAGAGAGAAGAAGAGAGAAGAGGAGAGAGACGAGAGAGAGAAGAGAGAGAGAAGAGAGAGAGAGAGAAGAGAGAGAAGAGATGGAAAAAATTATTTCAACCATTATGGCCCAGTAAAGTAATTCTGTAAATCTATTTGTGTGTTTCAATCTTCAAAGGGCGAATATTGGGAAAGATGATTAGTGGGATCGTCTGTAAGAGTGGGCTCTCGTTCTGTATCTTCGACACAGAAATGAATGTTTGTTCATTCATTTTTTTATGCATGCTTAAAACAGAAGAAATATCCATTTATTTTATTTAATATAAAATTCGCCATCTAACTGGAATATGTATATTCGCTTACATGCGCGAATATTAAGAAAGATTATTCGTAATCCACGCATTCGACGAATAATTAAATATATTCGCACACATCCCATTTGTTAAATATTAAAACATTTATACGCCATACCAATATACTTCGCGAGATTGGAAAATAATATTCGGTTAACTCAGTGTTATATAATATATATAATTATTATATATATTATATATATATATATATATTTATATAAAATATTAATTATATATTACTATATTATATATATAGTAAAGATATATATATATATATATATATTTATATTATATATAATATACAGTATTATATAATTATATATATATATATATATATATATAATATATATATATATTATATATAATATATAATATTATATCTATATATTATATCTATATTATATATATCATTATTTATGTATAAACACTTTCAACATGTCCACCAGCAAATATCTACCTACGAAGAAGACTCTGGACCCGTAAAATCGACCGTAATGTGCCTGTCCTCCCTCTGCCACTGGGATTTTCATCCCTCCCCTTCAAGGATAAGATTTATGAATCATTAAAGCACACCTCCCTTTTACTGTCAAAGAATTGTTTTTCCCAGACACTAAAAGATACAGGACATCTTATTGCTGACTTCCCGATTGCGACATCGACACACTTCAAACACGCGTTGTATTAACGGATTTCTGGGCTTGCACTTCTATATGTCACCAAATCTCGAAGTAACTACCTGTTTCTCGTAGAAGGGTGGGCAACAAATATATACTAATATATATTCAAGGATATATAATAATTTATAATTATTATACTATAGATCATATATTATATAATATATATAGCCTGTATTTATATATATATATGAATTTATATATATATATGGACATTGATATAGTGGTTGAACTCCGTTATATTAGGTATGTTAATTTAGGTTATTTGTAGTAGGTAAGGTGTTAAGTATAGGGTAGGTCTAGGTCTAGGTAGTGTTAGGTTAGTTAGGTATAGGTTAGTTTACCCAGAGATTTAAATGTATTTAACCTAAAAATTATTAAATACGAACATTAATATGTATTTTCGCTTTACTGGAGTCAACACTGTATAAATGCTAAAGTATACTTATATATATATTTTATATATATATATATTAAATATATATGATATATGTATATAATATATTAAATATTATATATAATATTATATATATTATATATATATAGGTAATAATATATAAATATATATTATATATATAATCTATATATATATATATATATATATCATATACTAATATATATAATATATATATATACGTATATATATTATATATTATTATTATATATATTATATATATAGTCTCTACAACATAATTAATCAGATTAATTTGATTTTTCAGTTCTGAATTTTGGCGCATACCTTATTATATAATATATATTATTATATATAATATATATATATGTATATATTATAATATATATAATTATATATAGAATATATATAAATAAAATATATACAAAATATTATTTATTTATTTGTATGTTTATATATACTATATTATACTATATTATATTATATATCACTACCTATATAATAATTATATTATATTATAATATATTATATATATATATATATATATATATATAATATATATTAGTATATATATATATATTATATATATATATATATATATAATATATAATTGCTGCTGAAAGTGTCAACACTGATATCTGAGTTCCTCGTGACACGGATATTGTAAATTCTGATGTTTGATATATGAGAAGTATTATATGATGAGCGATCGATATGATCGACTCCGAAATATATCGCTAATTTTATTGTGACTTGCGTCACTCATTTGGTTTGGGATATGTTATTTGCCAGAAATATATTAACTGAGATAGATAGATAGATAGATAGATAGATAGATAGATAGATAGATAGATAGATAGATAGATAGATAGATAGATAGATAGATAGATAAATGAAAGATAGATAGATAGATAGATAGATGATAGATAGATAGATAGATAGAGTAGATAGATAGATAGATAGATAGATAGTAGGAGACTGACTTTGGTTATCTAACTGAGAATTATCATAATACCAACTGTTCCGAAAGATTTTGAAGAAACTGAGTAAATCATCACAAATATCCTTGAAAAATTAATGCGACAGGAAAATATTTGTAGCGATGAGTTTATTCTATTAAGACAATACATCACAGTTTTACTCTTATTACATGCATATACTACAGGTGTTTCCAATGTTGTTTAGCTAATAAATAATCAAGAATGATTTATTAATTTCTTGTGTATGATTCAAAGGCCTTAAATTTAAGGCCACACTTTTGCAGTTTGCAATAAACTTTATATATTTGTTCAGCGATAAAAGTGTGTCTCAAAATTTTGAAGAAAATTTTATCACTGAGCAAATTAAGATAACTTCAAGAATTGTTCACTAAGTGACGTAACACAACAAGGCAAAGGAATTGTGCCTAAATAGGAGAAACGAGTGCTCATAATAAATGGACACAGCAATCGGTTCTCGTCATTCGAATTACATTTCAACACACTTTCATACCAATATTAGGCTTCGCACAAGTATATATTTCCTTCCTTTACGAAACACACAAAACAATAAAAGTAATCGATACGGTATCTATTAAATAATTGGAAATATTCAATTGATTGTTTCTCTTTCTAAAGACGGCCAAGCAATTGCAACCGAGAATGTCAAAAACTCCATAATCTAAGGGAAAATGTTTCATGTTTGATTTCAAAGAACCAGCTCTCCCGGATGGGATGGAAATATATCTCTATATTGTGGCAACTCATGTATTTCGTTTTCATGTGTTAAAAGAAAGTCATGGAATATTATTTTATTAATTATATTATATATATTATATATATATATATTATATCATTAGCTACTATATATATATATAGTTTATATTATATATATATTATATAATTATATATAATATATATATTATATAATATCTTCTAATCTATCTTATATATATTATTATATTAATTTTTATAATTACTAATTATATATAATATAGTATATATATATAGCTTATAGCTAATAGATACTCATTATACCTTACAGCTTAGTACGCATTATACCTTAATGCAATACTACTATATGTCTAGTATACTCATACGGTATATTATAATATATATATATAATATCATATATATATATATAAATTATCATTAATACTATATTATATATAATAGAACTTACTCCAACTGCAGATAGAGTTTATATATTATACCCTCTTATTAATATATTAATAATATATACTATATATATATATATATAGTATATAAACTACCAACCCCACTGTTCTAAAAAAAGACTCGACAATTTCTTTTCCGTTTGTTGGTCAAACCTCTGTCGCACTCAAAAAAAACTTTGAGTCCTCTCTTAATACTCGTTCCTCTTATCAGTTCAATATATATTTGACTAACTGCTTCAAAAATCTTAGTCATTTTCAAATACAAGACCGTCCATTGCATTTTGAGTCCAGGTCGGTCTATAAGCTTATACCTGTTCCTCCGCTGTGAGCGAGTTGCCTACTTATAGGATCTACCACAGACTTTCTCCGTTCTCGAGCATGTGCCCACATGGGAATTAGTCACAGAACCTTATTCCCTCTGTCTACAAAAGAATATTCTCCTATTAGAACTCTTCTGAAAGCATTGCTCTACCCCTTTTTAAATTCGAACAATTTGAGATGCTTTCCTCTGCCCTGACACACAGTTCTTCCTTCTGATTCTTGAATCCTATATTCATAAATATAAACTCTCTAAACGAGTATGAAACAGCCACTCATTATTTACGGATAGTGTCCAGCCTTCGTTAATTATCAAATTCTAGAATATTCTTCTTTCATCGTTTCAAAACGTATTTTGTCTACCAAACTATCTTCTTTAATCCTGCCCTCAATTGTAACTTCAGTCTGAAAATTGTGTCGTAGAATATCCATTTGTCACGTTTTTCGCTCTAGAGTCTCCTCAATGAATTAATTATCATCTAGGAGTTTTTTCGTTTTATGTTTTAGGTGATTATTATGTATTTATTATTGATTATTATTAATTATCATTAGTATTATTATTACTTATTATATCTATTATTTATTATTATTATTATTTTTTATTACTTATTATGATTGTGTTCATGTTATGGTTGTGATTATTGATATATGATTATGCAATCAATTGCATTGATGATTGTGATTATGGTTATTGATAATGATTTTGATTAATTTTTATTATTATTATTTTATTATTTTATTATTTTTATTTTTGATTATTAATTTTATTTCAAATACATTCTTATCTTTTCTTTCTTATCCATTTTAAGTATTTTGTTTATTATCTTTAATTATTTTGTTATTCCTATTTTTATTATTTTGTTTATATTTTTTTTATTAAACCCTTTCCTTTTTTTATTTTATATCTTTTTTATTTTATTTTCTATTTTATTATTATTTATTTCATACCTTCTTATTTTATTTTTTTACCTCCTGACTTTCTTTGTTATTTACTTTATGATTGCTTTCTCATGCCTCACATTCGGTATGATAGTTTTGTATTTCTGAAGACTCGTAAGACTTTCTTATCATTCTTTTCTATTCTTTCTTTCGTTGTTCTTATTGTTTAGTTTTTAATATTTGTTATTTCTTAGATTTATTTTTAACGTATTTAGTTGTAATATGCTTTATTGACCCTCTGATGACTGGTGGTGTCGAACGTCTGTTCCTAATAATAAAGATGTGCAGATTATGCATTTGTTCTTAATTTTCATTCTGCTGTCTTAGAAACAGAAGTTTCATCTCTCTCTCTCTCTTCTCTCTCTCTCTCTCTTCTCTCTCATCTCTCTCTTCTCTCTCTCTTGAATACTATTATTATATTATAATATATAATATATATAGTATATATTTACTATATATATATAGTATTTATATATATATATATAATATATATTTATATATATATATTATATATATTATATTATATAATATATTATATATATGAATATATATAAATATTATATATAGAAATATATATATATATATTTATATATTATATATATATTATATATATAATATATAATTATAATATATATATATATATAATATATTATATATATATATATTATATATTATTAATATTATATATATATAAAAATTATAATATATAGATTTATATATATATATATATATATTATATTATTATCATATATATATATATATATTTAATACTTATATTTTATATTTATATATATTATAATAATAAATAACAATTAAATACATATTTTTTATATACTATAAATATAATATAATCAATATACTATATATGATATATATATATCATATAGTATATATATATTTGTGTGTGTGATGTGTGTGTGTGTTGTGTGTGTGTGTGGTGTGTGTGCTTGTGTGCTGTGTGCTGCAGCAAAAACCAAAAACTAAACAAATTATCTTATAACAAACTGACAGTGAATATCGTTCTTTACACTTAGTCATCCCGTTCCGATATTTATCACTAAATTTATCAAAATTTATGAAGGTTTATTTAATTGCTCAGGAGAAGAAATCCACACATATTTACGTAACCACACACGCTCACGCACATACCGCCACACTTGTCGGAGAAAAAACAGACACGTAACACAGATAGAGAATCACTTAACAGAATAACATAAATCTTTATAAAATTCTCC
>JABUQX010108118.1:0-20000 GCA_015478945.1 Trachelipus rathkii | reverse complement strand
CATCCACTTTAGGACTATGTAAAATAGTTCAAAAAATTGATTGTGATTTAGTAGAAGCATGTGACTACATTTGTAATCTTATAGCCGTTATGAATGAATGGCGTTCAAATTCAGAATCTGTGTTTAAAAGCATCTTTGAAGAAGTTACGTGCCTTGCTTCGAAATTTAATGAACGATTTTCATCCCCGAAGGTTTCTCGCCAAAGGAAGTATCTGGTTAATCAGATTGAACCTCAGCATTATTATAGACAAATGGTGTTCACACCATTTTTGGATAAAATTATTATATAATTAGAAGAGCAGTTTCAAAAAACATAAAGACTTATGCCGATCTTCAGAAATTTAATACACGATATATTGTGATGATACGTTTACGTTTTCGAACTCCAAATTCTGTTGCAGATTTTATGAAAAGTTTCTTCCTAGTCAAGGAAACTTGGAAACTGAATTTGAATTATGGAGACAGAAATGGGATGACAAAAGTTGTGACGCAAGACCTAGCACTGCAATAGATGCATTGTTTAGTTGTAATAATACTTTCTTCCCAAATATATGGAAGCTACTACAAATATTAGCAACTTTCCCTGTTTCAACCGCAAAACCTGAAAGATTATTTTCAACATTAATACGTTTAAAAACGTACTTAAGAAACTCAATGGGACAAGATCGTTTGACAGGTCTTGCTTTACTTAACATTCACAGGGAAATCGAAGTAGATCCCGATGAAGTAATTACACTTTTTGCAAAAAGTCCCAGGAGAGAAAATTTTGTACTATAAGGTAAGTTTTGCTCATTTTATTTTTATATATATATATATATATATATATATATATATATATATATATTATATATATATATATATATATATATAATATTATATATATTATATATATATAATATATATATATATATATATAGTATATATATATATATATATATAATGTCTTTTTATATATTATATAATATAATATATATATATATATATATATATATATATATTTTAAACCCCCCCCGAAATTTTTTTCACCGTACGCCCTTGTATATATATATATATATATATATATATATATATATATATATATATATATATATATAATATATAAATATATATATATATATATATATATATATATATTTAGTATAATAATATATATATATATATATATATATTTATTCAATATAAATAAATAATTTTAAAAAGAGATTCTTAACAATATTTGATTTTCTTGAAGATATTACTTTAAATAAATAAATTACATTAATATTTTAACAGTATATTTAGTTTCCTTTCCGAATTTCGTTTGATATAATCAAAATTTCGAATATTTTTGTTAAAAACTCGGAAAAATTATAATTTGGATTCAATTTTAATTTGAAATCATAGTAAATACCAAAAAAAAATTGATTATATTTAGGTATGTTTATATATTTTGCATCAATTTATAACAAAGGAGTAATGGAATTAAAATATATATTTTTTTATTTTGTTTGATTTAACCCTCTATTATTTATTGTAAATTTACAGTTAACCCCGGTAGAAAACCCCGGTTTCCTGAATTTTTGCGGGCGGGCATGGGTCGCTAAAAATGGCCGGGGTTGGCCGGGGCCGGGGCCCCGGTCGGTTCCTAATCTTGACATGATAGGATGTCAATTTACAATAAATAACTCTTAACAGACAACCCTGTGCATCAAACACTACAATAGCCCCCTGCACCAAAGAAAGGAAAAATCACATGAGCATTATACTATTCTGGCATATACAACACGCTTCCACCCCCATCCCCATGCCTCCAGACACTCCCATTACCAAACACATCCATACTCAATTAACCCAAAGAATGATCTCTATATACCTAAATAACACCATACTCCAAGCACATCCACCCAAAATATCCCTTTCTGTCCTGTCTCCACTCTGGGCACCATCCATCCCTTCAGGAATAGCCTATATATTTAAAATTCATAACACACCCTTCCCCCCCACTGTCAAAGATGTCCCTCCCTAACAAATGACAACACAAAACATCTCTTACTAAACTGCTTTTTTTTTTTATGGACATCAGACTCAACTTTGATACAATCATTCAAACTGATCTCTGGGCCCAGCCTGTTGTGGTGGCATAGTATCTTGGGATCATCTGCTTCTTGTAGGAGAGGAGTGGGCACTCACCATATATATATATATATATATATATATATATTATATATATATATATATATATATATAATTATATATATAATACTATATATATAATATATATATAATATATATATATAGTATAATATATATATATATATATATATTATAAATTAAAAACCTTTCAAGATTTATTCACCTAAGTCAGTATGTTAAATAATGAATTTTCATTTAGAATGGCAAGTCAAAACTAACTAATAAGCCAGCTAGAGATGTTACAAGAGAATCTACTTCAATTTTAACTCTTTTCCATTATCATCTTTAATATCATATCAGACAAACAGGCTTGACCATATGGGTAGTAGGAGTGATTCAGCTGTATTTACTAAAAATTTATTTATTCACTACAAAAATGTAGAAATGTATTCTATCGCTATTTAAATATTTACCGTTCTATCAACCAAAAAGGGGAGCGCGTTTACTCTAATCCTTTACAGGCAAGCAAATAGTTTTTATAATGGTTAGATGTGGACTCTGGCACCTGACGTAGGCAAAATACCAAGCCCAGCTGCCCTATGAGTGATATAAAATTCAATGAATAACAAAGTAATTCATATTTCAATACTTATTACGTCCTACCTTATCTACAATACGCCATCATTCCAATCATTTCAAATGTTGCATGCATTTAAAAAGTATTCAAATAAAAGGTTTATGGGAATGGCCTGCATTAGCAATGATGAAACTATTGTGCGCAGAGAAAAGGTTTGCAAAATTTAAAAACTCGTAGTGTATCTAAAAGATGCGCCCCCAATGGGTAAAATGAGCCAATTTAATAACTATTAATAATTTAAATAATGAAACTATTAGGGAGTCCAATTATGTTTTTAGTTAGTTAATAATTATATTAAAACTATTTGTAAGTTATTTAATTAAATAAAATGACATTTATAACTCAGAAAAATTTCCCCACCTTCCAAAATTAATTTTTAAATTTCAAAAAAAATTGTAAGACTTCCAGAGTCTTCAGGAATTTAATTTTCAAAAATTCTGGGTTACCCCGTAAGGAACAGTATAAAGGAATTAGTTTCATCATTAAAATAATTGTACCCCACTTTTTATTTATAGTTTGTAAAATATTTAAGTTTCACTTTGGGGTAAAATGGGTCAGCGCATGGGGGAAAATGAGTCACTGTATCTTTAACTATAAATAATTTTTTTTATAGTTTTTAATAATATTTTCTCTTTATTGTTGTATCTTATAGTTTTTAATAATATTTTCCCTTTATTTGTTTATCTATGCCAACATTAGCCTATTTCCTCTCTGCAGATTGCAGATGCCAGAAAGTACCAAAGAGGTAGTGTCAAGCGACTTTATGTACACCCAAGAAGACATCTTACGGGCTATTATGATGTTGAAGCAGGGTGCAGGTATCGCGATATCTGCCAGAAGATACAATCTGGCCATTGAAAACACTCGAAGAAGGATAAGAGGAAGTGTCAAAAACCTTGAAGCACTCGTAAATGGTACAGTCTTTCGAGAGTGAGGAGAGGTGTCTCGCGGAATACTAATACTTCCTTAAGCACTTAATGGCCTAATAATTCACGTTTCACTCTTGCTGAATTACACAATGCTTTGTGTCATCCTGGCGCAATGAGGGTGTTTCATTTTGTTCGTAGCAGAAACCTTTCATATTCCATTGAGAACGTTAGGAAAACTTTATTGTCTTGTCGGATTTGTAGCAAGGTTAAGCCTCAGTTCTACAGAAAGGACAATGAATCTTTAGTACATTCTTTGAAACCATTTGACCGTATAATTTTATAAATATAAACCTTGGTTAAATCTTTAAATTTTGTTATGATAAAAAAAAGTTTAATTTATGAAATGGGGAAAAAAATAATTTTTTGTAAAATAATTTGTTCAATTAGTATAAAATAATAAAACTTCTTTTTTTTAATAATATTAAGTGTTTTAAAAGCAATATATAAATAAAATTTATGAAAATAAAATTGTATATATACTTTTCTACAAATATCTGTTTAAAAATGATATTAAAATATAAGTTAGACATGTTTTTTCCTACCCAAATTAATTTTACAACACCTTTAATACTTGTTTTAAATTTATATATTAATAAAAATACTAATGTACAATCGTTAGAGAAATAATATTCAATGACCTATTATCCCCCAGCACAGTGACTCATTTTCCCCCATTTCAATTTTTGGCCACTTGCATTTTTCAAAAATTTACTAAAAATAATTAAATTAAAATTTTTAATATTTTCGTCATGGTATAACATTAAAGAAGGTTTAAATTTGAGAATAAACATTTACATATGAATGTAACTTTGAAATTTCGATTATTTCATACTTCACAAAAAAAAAAAAACGCCTAAATTTTTGGGCCCATTCCCCCAGTTTACGTAGAGGATAAAACAGAGACAGTAAACCATATTTTAACATATAATATAGCTTTTATGTCAAATAAATAATACTTTTACATAAAAAAAATGAGATGCCAGATAAAATTTCTAATTAGATACTTTCAATTAATTTTCTTCTTTCTTTAATTTATTCTTATTCACTTTGGCAGGGTTCCTCGATTTTGCACCAGATATTCTTATTTCTTAAGCTATAGGGTAATGGGAAAATGATCACAAAACCGCACAATCTATACATATTATAAACTTAAAATAATTGTATTTATTTGAGTATTAAGGATCTATAATAATCTAAATTAAAATATAATTATGTACAATCCCATAGATATGGTATATACCCTAAGAACATGCCATCTGATATAAGAAACATTCAATCATAAATAAGTTTTAATTTTTGGAAATGTTGCCATAGGAGGTTGTTGAGTATGACTCGGATTCTGCAAACATTTAAAGGAGAAATGTTTTTAGGTGCATTAGATGATAAGTATTGGGTTTTGTAATAATATATTTTGACAAAGCCAAATTGGCGGTTTTTAGTTACATTAGTTATTAAGGTTAAACGCAGTATGACTATGATAATGTATGTGATGGTTTGGGAAACAGTATATTATGTTAAGCCAAATTGTGTTTAAATAGTTAAGGCAGTTGACAGCCTTAGGTGCTTTGTGGATTTGCATAAGCATGCTTGGTTTAGTGGGGTGACTGGGACAGTCTCGATAGGCCCAGTGCTTCTTACGCTCTCTCTCTATTATTTCTAATGTTTCTTCTAATGTTAAGAACGATATTTCATCATCTATTTTTAGTTCATTTCAATATTTGAATGCACTAGAATGAGCCTGAAACTGGAACGTCGAAATAACTTTCTGAAATAATATTTATTTTTATTAAATTATATTGAACCATTATGTAAAAGATACAAACAAAAACAGTGCAATTTCATTAGTTTTAATAAACTTATGAAAACATTTTTATTCAAACAATTTCTAAAATTTTTAAAATATATATGTGTTTTCTTAATATTTAATTACAATTTCATATTTTGTTTTTTAATCATAATTTCTTGTGTTTGGGGTGATTTAGTTCAGTTCTATATTATAGCTTGTGTGGTACCTTTTGGCTGTTACTCTTAATATTACTTCAGTTGTTCATAAAATAGTGGGAGTGCAAAATTTTATTTTTTTACAATGCAAGAAATGTCTGTTGCCAGACATTCTTTGTGTGTGTTTGTTGTTTTCTTATTGTTGAGAGCTTCTTCTCTGGTGTCCTGGTGTGGCTGTGATACGTTATCGTTTGGGTCCTGTCAGTGGGTGTATGTATTTGAGGTATATTGCTCATTGCTTTCTGGCGTTTTTGTTGCACTCCGTCTAGTTGTGGCTATTTTTGAAACACAATATTAGGTGATGAGGGAAATTGTGTGTTGGTAACTTATAAGGTTCAGTGTCGTATTCTTATTGCTTAGATCTCTAGGGTTCAATTTTTGATCCATGTTTGGTGTCTTGGATTCAAGGTTTGTTGCTGACCTTTCTTACTGGGTCTAGTTTCACTTTTACACGATTTTTCACTTCTAGATTAAACGCTATTATTGAAGAAATATATGGGCTTTTTTACTTTATATTATAGGTGGTGGGTTATATATTATTATTTTAGACACGTCTCTTTTGTTCTTTGTATCTTACTATATATATGATTGTGATCATTCTAGTGGCTGTATTTTTTGTGAGTATTTTGAGGGTATATGTAACTGATGTTTGGTGGTTGGTGGGATCGGTGTTTAGAAGTTTTCGTTAGCTAATGAATAATCTATTTATCTTTATTATTGGTTTGTATCTTATATGGTTCATAAACGTACAGACTTATTATATTATATCTAATATATATATTTAATACATCTATATTATTTATTACATCTTATAATTACTATATATGTATAAATATATATATATTCTTATCTTATATATATACTACTTGCCAATGGGACGATTATGAATTTTTGCCGATGACGATGTAGATTAGAGCAAATTTTGCCGAATGACGCTGAATTGAAATAATTGAAAAAAATTTTAAAATTTTATTTCCTCTCTCTCCTCTCTCTACTCTCACCTCTCTCTATCTACTCTCTCTCTCTCTCTCTCTTCATCCGTCCTTTTTCTCGTCTTCTTCTCTCTCTCTCTTCATCTGCCAAATTTCAACATTTAATGAAACAACTCAATTGTATTTTAATGTCACAGCAACAAAATTACGGTTCTTCTCTTCACATCAGATCTGCGCTCTCATCTCTCTCTCTCTCTCCTCCTCTCTCTCATTATCTCTCACTATCTCCTCATCTCATCAGTTATGCTCTCTCTCTCTCTCTCTCTCTCTTCTCTCTCTCTCTCTCTCTAACTCTCTCTGTCTCTCTCTCTCTTCTATTTTCTCATCTCTTCTCTTCTATTTTCTCATCTCAGTTCTTCTCTCTCTCCTCTCTTCTCTCTCTTTCTCTCTCTCCTCTCTTCTCTCTCTCTCTCTCTTCTCTCTCTCTCTCTTCCTCTCTCTCTCTCTCTCTGCTCTCTCTCTCTTCTCTCTCTCTTTCTTTCGCTCTCTTGTCTCTCTCTCTCTCTGCTCTCTCTCTCCATGCTCTCTCTCTCTCTCTCGTGTGCACACTGTCCTCGTCTCTCTCTCTCTCTCTCTCTGTCTCCTCTCCCTCGTCTCTCCTTCTTTCTCGTGTACTCTCTCTCTCTCCGGTCTCAATCTCTCTCATTTTCTCCTTCAATTCTACATCTTCTCTCTCATCTCGATCCTCTCAATACTGAACTCTAAAATAAAACTTTATCTCTTCTCATCTCTCTCTCTCTCATCTCTCTTCTCTCTCTCTTCGTCTCTTTCTACTCTCTTCTCTTCTCTCCTCCTCTTCTTCCTCATCTACTTTTGTTTTCTAGTCGCTTCTTCTCTCTCTCTTTTTTCTCTCCTGTCTCTCTCTCTCTCTTTCTATATATAAGTAAGTGTACTTTCTTTTGGGATAATCTCTCGTTCTAATATAATATATAATATATATATAGTCTATATAGTTAAATACCCTTATATACTATTTATATATCTATTATAATATCTCTACTATTATATTATATATATGATCTATATATAAGATAGTATGATATATAATATATATATATATAGTATTTTATATATATTTATTATAGGTATAGAAATAACATCACAGACGTTATAATCTTATATATAAATATGTTTATGAGATTATATTCTATTATAGGTAAAAAGGACCTTAGGATGTAGACCAGGAGGTCAGGCGGTGGTTTACTCCAAATTTTTTTAAGGGCGATCCATAGAATTTTTGATGTCCTTAAGTCTCAGATAATAATCATAAATAAAACAGTGTTATAATGTATAATCGAAATGTAGTTAATAATTATAATAATATAATTAATAATAATTTATGCAAATAATAATTGGATATAATAATTGTAAATAGTTAAAAATCTCAATAAAATAATATAAATTAATTAACTGTAGGGAAGCTTTTACTTTGTTGGACATCATTTTTGATGGAAGTTAAATAGTTATGTTAACATCCTTAATTTTTTTTTGTGCTATTAATCACGCTATAATTTTTTGTTAGTATATTAACAGATAATAATAATAATGTAATATTAGAATTATATATTCACCGATAATATAATATATAATAGATTACATAATAATAATAACCATAATCAAAATCATAATTTATCTTAATTTAATAATATTTAATAATAATAATAATAATAATAATAATAAATAGTATAATAATAATGATATAATGAATATAGTAATAAGAATCTTAATAATAAAGCACCTTTGAAAAAGTAATTTTGTGTAAGTGTGAATAGGATGTAGAAGGAGACATCCGTCTCTCGCTGGTGCCGTAACGATTTCCTTGGTCAGTGGCTGTTCTTTTCATTACATGTGATAGGGGAAAATAGTTTGGACCAGGGTTTTCTTAAATGTTAGGTTTTCCACCAGTTTGCAGTGATAGCAAATTTGGCTACCTTGTTGTTCATAAGGATAGTGGATGGATGTATAAGATTTAAGATAAGGAAGAGGAGCTGATAACATCGTTCGATCCGGGATGAGCAGGTTCATTCTTTCTTCAGCTAAATTTTTCTTTCCTCCATTTTCGCATTCCTTCTAGAAACTGAACATCTTTCTTGTGGCCTCATAATCCATAGAGTGTCCGGAGATTCGTGCTTATTCTTGGCCTTCAGGCTAAGAGACAGTGCCGTATCGGATGTAGAGAAAATTCCTCGTGTCTCTTCTATCATACTTTCTCGGGTAAGTTTAGTTCATGTTCAGCTAGGAAATACCGTTGGCAGGGATTACTTCTTGCGAGAGCACAGCATGCTTTCATCCAAAGGAAAGTGCGCTAACCCTCTTGGGTTCTCGACTATCGACAATCTTTCATCTCTGCATTCTGTCTAATCTCTGGCCTTTCCCTCCTCCTTACTTCGATTTTGATTCATGTGTTTTGCTATTCGGGTCTACGCCGTTTGACGTGAAAAAGGACTAATACTCTTGGGTCGCTCGCTCACTATATTCTCTCTATGTCTAATTACTGCACTTTTCCGCTCCCTCAGTCTTGTTTTGAGGGGAGCTCTGCACATAGTCACAGGACCTAATTCCGAAAAGGAGAAGCGCTCTGACTCCCCCTTCCTAACTTCGCCCTGTAGCCGCTTCTCACTTGTATTCTATCTAAGATTCTTTGAAACCCTTCTCAAATTTCACCTTCTTAGAATCATTTAGGAGTGGAAACGGGGCACGTTGTTTCTCCGATCTGCGCAGTACGAAGGCTAGGGCTCGGGGTGGTGCGAATCAAAGTCTACTGGTCGCAATATAGGTGCCATGTGCAGCTATCTAGAGGCGCGATTTATGTTTCTTGTCTTCCTTTTGGCTCGTTAGCGGGAACGTCGAGGGGCACCGACCCTTTTTTTGGGGGTGGTGGCGGCTTGAACATAAGTCACGCAGTTTTGAAAACCAGGGTGTTTGTGTACTAGGCAACCGCGCTCAACGGGTGACTCTCTCACAAGCTCCGCGCATCCGTTTAGGCGGGTCCTCGCCTCTCTCTATTTTGCTTTACTATATATATCGATAGGGCGTTTATCCTCTTCAAAATAAATCGTGCTCAATGTGATATCGGATGTTGTTTATGGGGCGACCTGGATCTTCCTTCTTAGATCTCTCGTCACCTATTGGTGTTTCCTCAGGTTGTTCGTGGTCTATATCTCCTAACTCGATTAAATTTATTCGTACCTACTTTTCTTAAATGAATCTTCTACACGCTGCACGCTCTGAACTCTAGTCCAACTGCGATTTCGATGACTCGAACCCTTATTACTTTTTAACTGCTATTTATCGTGATATACCCGGCATTTTACTTCTGGAATCTCTCGCCTCTCGTTCTTCAGATCTTCCGATTTTTTTTTATTCTTTATTGCTATTATTGGATATAATACTTTGTTTGAAGTGTCAATTCTTTAAAAAAGAAACTTAAAAGCTTTCTCTTCAAGATTCTTTCTTCTTCGTCCGCAGCTCTTTTCTAACTTTGCTGTCTCTTTCGACGGTTCTGTCGTCTCTCGTGTTGAAAGAATTAAACTTTCTTGGCCTTAACATGAACAAAAAAATGTCTTGGAAACCTCACCATTTCAAGGGGGTGTTTGCTGAGGGGGGCGGGCGCCTCACAAGAACCTCGGAAAGTTCTGTTTAGTACTGTGAGACTTTCCCCTTTCCCTCCTTTTTCTCCTCAGCTTGCCCTTATTTCCGCCTAGAAAGAAAGGGAAGTAAATCAAAGGGGTCTCCATGTTTGCCGCGACAGTACGCTTGGAGGGTAAAAACTCCAGCTCTCATTATCTGGGGGGGCTGGGGGGGGGGAGGTCTGTTTTCACCGGCTTTTGGAAGCGGATCCGAGTCCATGATCCGTTAAAACAAGGCTTATAAAACTGTTTCTGGATCACTTTTTTCCCATGTTACTTGACTCTATCTTTGCGTAGTGTTTGCGCGAAGTAGCCTTGGGTGCTGTTATTCTCTATTTCACTATAGAGGTCCCTTTGAGACGGGAACGTTTTGGAGACCCTTTTAGAGGATTGGAATAAGACCCCTTTAGAGGAGTTTGGAGACCCCTTTAGTTTGTGGGCGGGTGAGTGTTCTGTTCTCCTCATCCTTCTCCTCCTCCTTCGACCTTTTTCCTCCTTTGCCCTATTCACAGATTCATCGAATCCCTTCTTGCCGGGGCCCGACGCAAGGGCCGCTTTTTTTTTGGAATGCATTAAGCATTCCTTTGCAACAGAGAGGTGTCGGCCACCCCACTCACTAACCCCCATTCCTGTTAGTCGCCTTTTCCGCCCTGGGGCCTTCTTGTCTCTCCTACCGTTTGGCAGTTCCGGCTCGGGGCATAGGCTCTGTCCGATGGTTCTCTTAGACAGAGGGTGTGGATATTAGTATGTGTAATATGATAATCGTTTGTCTGGGGGTATGAGTGTGATATAACACATAAACCTAGTCATCATTAGCCTGCCAGGCGCCAGCCAGCAAATGGTTATATACTATATATATATATGGAGATAATACTCACTCAATACTATTATGTATATATATATATAATATTGGTATACTAATATAAAGTCTATATATAGTACTATATATATATACTATAGTATATATTATTTATATAATATATATTATTAGATGTATATATATATTAGGTAGTATAACTGTTCGCTATATTGGATTATATATATAATGTATCTATATATTATATAATTAAGTGTTTCTGACTGTATAGTACAACTCAAACCAGTACCGGAATATGACTCATAACAGCGGATATGCCAATTTAAGGTAAATACTGAAACATCATGCATGTTCGGGATCTCTAGGAATAGAACGGGGGTGGGCGAGCTTTCACTTTACTTAAAACTGGCATTGTAATCCATGAAGTATACTATTTCATCTTTGTGCGAGCTCACAGTTAGAGGCACTGAGCGAAACTCGGCAGGTTTTGGGTGAAAATTAAATCGATATAACTAATTATAATGGGAGTCTATCGGACCTTTTTGGAAACCAAAATGCATACCTCACAACAGAGGTTCATAAACTGCCCCACTTAAGGAATCATGGGGGAGATGGACCGCAAAAACACAACTTAGTTTCCTTAACTCTAACGGTTATAATGCGGGAGAGTTCAGAGCAGATCCGATCACCTCCCTTATCAACAGGAAACCGAAGTTGAACAGCGAATTCTCGGTTTGGGCCACACTACCGTCAGCACTCTCCACACTACACCTTGATTATAGCAAGGGAAGTATGGTTTTCGTTCGATGGTGAACCATCACGCTGACTACAATCCAATACACACCGTCGCACAAATTTGAGTCGATGGTTCCGTCCTTAATAAAAGGATTCATATCCCTGGGGAAGCCTAAAAACTGGAGTACGGGTTAATAACTTCGGGTTTAATAGCGTGATAATGTCTGGAATGCACTTTCCATGTCTTTACCAAATTTGCATTAATAAAATCAAAATCTGCACCCACCCACCATCCAAATACGGCTTAGATGTGATACGATCAAAGGCTGAACAGATACAATGAGAAACAGAGTCAGTGAAATTGGGACTGTTTTTACTGATAATCTCCCCATAGCCAGCGGGAACACTGGAAGATTGCATCCGAGGACCTTGAGAAAATGGTTGAGGTAGCGAGATCTCGGGTTCGTATAACCCAGTAATTAGACCACAATGCTACGAACGAAGCACCTTCCTTATTAAAACCGTCAAAACTTGGTGCTAAAGAGGATGTCAAAAAGCCATGGGCAATCAGCCAGACGCTTCTAAATTCTACAAGCCTAAAAACTACTCTCTAACCTTCATGGAAACTATATGGAGAAAAAAACCAAAAATATATACCATTCCAAGTGTATCACACCACTGACTGCTAACAATTTAAAGGGGTAGTGTCTTTATGAGACGAAGCAGAAGAGAAAATACTACATGAGGTAAATAAGTAATTGAGAGACAAATTCCAGGATTGCAACCAAGACTCGAAGGCCACTTTTCGATCGAAGCTGGACTAAGGCTGAGTATTATAGAGTTAGACCTCACCGTAGTTGTCAGGAGTGGAGTTTGAGAAGACGCCTAACATAAAATGATGTGAGAATTCGAGAGAGTACATATGGAGTGTATAAAAACGAACTCTGGGAATTTGGAGAGGAGTTTAACTATTCATGGGTTTAAGGACAAAACCCCACTTATCCGAAAATAAAGAGACAGTGTATTCTGCAGTATCGGGACTAACTAATACTTCGGGGTAAAGCGTGGCGGTAAGCAAAGTTGAGAGACCAAACCTCTTGGAGCAGAAGCTCAAACCAACATAATGTGAAAACTTGGAAATGATCCTCCTCCCCAGACTCCGAGCGTCTCATTTTTCCTTCATGTCTCCAATCACTGGTCCCGGAGGTAAAAAAAGGTCCTATCGCCGGATTAGAAAAAACAAAAGACTGAGTGGATGTTCATGTCTATCCCAATCGACAATCCTGCTAACTCGCTGGCGACATATATAGCCACCCTTTGTAAAACAGACGTGTATACCCCTTGAGTGAATTCATTTGGACAGGAGATTTTCACCCAGTAATATTTGACCAGACCGAACGTAAAAGTAAGTCCTATTAACCAATAAAAGGGAGGACCTTTAGCCTAAAGCAAAATAATTACAGACCAATACGCAATTCACAGAATCATAGCGATTAGATAAAACTATTTGAGTCAAAGAAATAACAATAAAAATGTAACAGAATTTTTATATCAAACAATTTATCTTAAGATTCACTAATGATGGAAATGTTTAGGAAAAGGACCGGGGGTTCAAGCTGAATGTGCTACTCATTTGGCTTACTCGAAAAACTGTTCAGGAAGATATGAGAATAGACTCTCGTCCAGTGGATATTCGATACTTGATTTCACTAAAAGCTTTCTGACATGATTGATCACTGACATACTCATAGTATAATGCGACCAAGCAAATGGGCTTTGAGGAAGGATGGCAATAGCTTACAATGGTGAAAGAGCTCTTAAGGAAGAAGTCACAAAGCTTCAGGTAGAACTTATGAATTGTAATACTAATTCACCACACTTCAGACCATACAGCACCGATCCACCCCCAGGCTCAATCTTCGGACCGTTTTTAATTTACTCTACATAACATGATCTGTCTCCAATTCTCAATCGACGCTTTTTTCCAGTCTCTTTTGGGCTGGGCAGAAGTGACCCGATCGTTCATTTAATAAATGACAGAGATGTGGGAACCTGAGTTCTCGAGATCGGTAAAAGATGACTCCGCCACATTCTAATCACTGACTTACTATGAATGGAACATATAGATAGCCACTAAAATAAGCGCAATATTTAAATTTTAATAAAACATCATTACATAATTTTAACCGCAGACGAGAGGGGATTATAGAGAGATGAAGTAGCAGAATCGAAACAAATGTAGAAACTGGAAATAGGACTAGGCCAAATGGCAAAAAGTCCTGGGAGATCTTTACTCACTCCCGTCATGCATCCACACCTAACATAAGATAAGGGGAACGATATTCTTCACAACACCTCGTGTGAGGCAGAACTGTCCGGAGAATACCATGTACTATGCTCCATAAAGATTGGAGAAATTTTTTCACCCTTCTTTTACACTTCTTTACGGAAACTTGATACCTATGCACTAGAATACACCGTCGACGGTCCTCTATTACACTAGTCTTCCTAATCTACGGCTCCACCAACCATAGTAACAGCAATCCCCCCTGTAATGGTAACCCAAACGAGATCTTATTCGTCCCTCATCTAAGAGACGCCATAGAAGAGAGCTTTTACTTCAAGCGTCCACTCACACCCACACAAATACTTACTCTTCCAGAAGCCTAAATGGCCACAGGAGTAGTTGGGTCATGCTTGTTAACAGCTCTGGTCCTATACTTCTAATCTACTTTCCTGAAACACATCACCTAATTCTATCCCCCATAACAAATGCCAGTGGAAAGGGTCCTTCTTTGCTATCCAAAACGTTTCATTCAACCAGCTAAGGGCGAGTAGACAATACAACATAAACATCCTGAGATAACTAATACTTTTATTACCCCCTCCCTCTTTAGACTGCAAAAAAAGGGCCGTCTCAAAGGCGGTGCAGTCTACTAGCAAGGCTTCACTCAAACCTCATATCATCCAATGCCAACCAAAGACATGCCTCCTCTAATAACCCGTAAAAATCTCTAACACAAATCTTTACTCTAAAAAACAATAAACGAAAGTGTAGTTCATCTACAATCAAAATCTCTAATAAAATAAGAAATCAACTCAGGACTGGTACCTACATACCAAATCTAGCTAATCTATCTATTATATATAATTAGATGTGAGTTATTAGGGTTTCATCTATCTCTTACTCTATCTTCCCTATTAATTATTATTCATTCAATTATCACTTACTCTATGGATTATTTCACTTATTCCTCTAATTAATAGTGATAATGATGTGGATTACTTTATTCTTCACTTATTATTTATATATTAATTTATTACTTATAATTCGTAGTATTAATGTTCATTATGTTTAGAGTATTGGTTTTATTAATCATGATCTATTTAATCTTTATCACCTGAAATTTATTATTAATATAATTATTTTATTATTCTTAATAAATTACATTAATCAATCAGTAGTTATTGATCATACAGAGTATTAATACGACCTAAATTCCTATTCCTTTATTGGCCTACCAGATGTTCCAGGGGTTTGTAGCTGATTAAGATGGATTTATTGTCCTGGGAAACATTATTGTAAATTTTAGTGTTCAATTATGATTATAGATAGCAGTTGGGATTAATTAGTGTGTATATTGTGAAACATTATATTATTATTTATTATACAATTACCAAATCATTTATCGTTTACTAAATTATTAATGTTATATTGTTCATTATTTATTTTATTGTCTACTTATTTTTATTTCTATTCATTAATACCCTTAATTATTATTATTATATTATTATTATTATTTTATATTATTAATTTTCATTATTATATTAAACATTAGTATATTTATTTATTTCAACACGTTTTATTTTTAATTAAATCATATTATTTAGATAGTTTTCTCTAGTTATCGTACGTAATTCGGTGTAATTATTTTATTTATCGTTTACTTATATTATATTATTATCAATTAATTATTATTATTCAATACTTCTTTTATTATTTTATATTATCTTATTATTTTACTTAGTGCTCTATTTATCTTAACTTTGCATTCATTAAGGAGGTTTATTATCTCTGAATTAATATGAACTTTCCTTATCACTTTCATAACCAATATAAAGGTTTCTCCATATCACAAGACACCTATTATTATGTCACAATGGTGTTCCCCAACCCTCATTATTCTATCTAATATATTGATATGTGGGTATTCCCTTAAATATTAACTACTCCTACTAATGGGTGTAACATTCCTTCCCACCTTAACATCTCTCTCTTTTATTTATTGATTTACCAGCAGGGTCTTGAAGTATCTTATTAATTTATTTCATTTTTTCTTCGAGGTTTTCTATTTCTGTTTTATTATGTCTCCATTACTTAAGAGCAGTGGATTCTCTAAATTAGTTGTATTTATTATTCTTTAACTACTCTTACAAATATATATCTTTCTCCTATCTTTAGTACTTTGAGCATTAGTATACGCAGTTTCTTGCTCTCCTAAATATGGTCATGACATTACTGTTTGGTCTACTTTTTATTTATTGTAATACTGTGCTTACTTAGGATGTAGCGGTAGTTCCTTTATGAACACCTCACTGCATATATAGATGGAATCTCGCAATCATTCGTCAAATTGTGGTGGTCTCACTACGCGACACAAAAACCTGGGTCGTATCTGCCACTTAGTCAACCACCTCATCTTCAACCATATAAGGGAGGAATTATCTTGTGCTTATTACTAACTTCCAACATAGGAACTGTTCCCTTTCCTAAATGTACGGTGGGCGCTTATAAACTTACCTATAACCAAAATCATACTCAGCATCTAACTATGAGAAAAGAGGTGGAGTATGATTCCAATCAGACCCTGAGCTGCGGGTCTTGCGGTGTGTTAAGGGTGGGATCTGGATGTGGTGATTTGATATGTTCGAATCGAAACATGTTGAAATTTGCTGAATGTTGGTGAGTGATTAAAATCCGTGGTTATTAGATCAGATTATCTATCTATTCATTTCATAAATTAAACAGAGTAGTACACACACACAAATATTATATTATTATTGCAATTCATTCCTAAATAGTTGTGGTCGAAATTGGTTGAATTTCGGCCTAAATATGGCCCGAATTTGCAACAGAGATGGCCTACGTCCGACGTATTTATACATCATAATACAAGTGGGGCGTTGATTTTTGTTGTCCCCCCGCCAGATGACGATAGAACGATGGAGTACATTGTATCGATCTTAGGCTTCTCTCTTACGAACTAGGGGTTATACTATATCTATACTAATACTCTCGCTAGCTTATTCTAAACATCTAAGGTAAGGGTCAGTACCTTATTACAATAAAATTAAACTTCAGAAGAAATTAACAAGTACATAAGCGGAACCACAAATGATATTACTTTTACGTAAAAATCATCATCCCCTCTCATATACACGGTGAGGTATGTTCTTCTGCATATAATATATATATAAGCTATGTATTATATACCACCTCTAAATGGAGTGCTGTTCATGCATTAGGGAAGGTTCCTGTTCCACCAACCTTTTGCATGGAGTTGTTTCTGGCTACCGGCTCCGAAATAGAGGGGTCTCCGTTTCTTGAACACATTAACTTTATATTACGACAATGTTAATTTATGCGTTAATTGCACACTGGAAAGGTTACAAAAAACCACAAATCCATTTCTCTGATAGCTCTTTACCCTGGCGTTGTAACTAGGTGAGCCAAAATGTTTTGCACACGGTGGGAGCACAAATGGGCTAGATCACTTACCCTCGGTTCGCTGCTGGAGGTATCTTCAACGTTGTCGCACCCGCGTAATGTATTAAAGGACTTGGATTGCCGAACTATGATGATTTTCGTCACCCTATAATCGTATTCGTTCTATACGAAGTTCAGCCATGAATCTCTTTTGTTCTTTCTAATTATTCTACTGTAGGTTTCTAGGTTTCTAAGTGGCTAGAGATTTTTAGAACCTGTTTTTGTACGCATATCCACATACCTCCTCGGCCCCGCCTTCGAATCTAGTTAGTATGAACCAAGCGTCAGATTTCTATTTTCAAAAGCTCGTTTATATTGAAAATCTTCTGGGCTTCGGTGAAACGGCTAGATGCTGGCGCATTTGTTTCATTGTATCCCCCTTTTTCCCCCATCCCAATGACTTTCCCCTACATGGGAGCCCCTCAACTACAATTTTCCCTTTTCTTTGCTTCGTTTTCTTTTGTAAAACTGTTAGAAAAGGAATTTTCTTCATTTCTTGCTTCATCTACATTTCTTTCTTCATCCCGAAAATTCATCTCATCTGTCTCTCTCTTCTTTTATATATAATATTACCAGTTTATAGATATTAATAGTAGGTACTATATATATATATATCTATTAATAATAATAAACTATATATATATATATTATTATATATATATATATACTTATTAATTATATATATATACGTATAGAGACAGCTACTCATGTCTTATATATAATAAGTAATCAGACACAATTTGCAAATTCATCGGAAGCGCATTTATTTTACATTATATACGGTCATAATAAGGCTAAATATAGCGTTAGGTATTTATATATACTTACGAATTATGTCGCTACCATCTCACACTATATATACTATATTATATATATATATATATATATCCCTATATATATATAATATAGTAATATTTTATACTCCCGGCAGCAAAAACAAATCCAACGCTCACCCAGCCCACTGACACAGCGATCAGGATATAAATAAATGTGTGCGTACTTTCTACCCCGAGTCACCGAGAGGTACAACGGCTGAGATCAGCACTGGCGCAGCCCAAGGGTTTATAGAGGTAACTATTTTAAAGTCATATCTCCTCTATTGGTAATTCTCTATACGCCAAATTTCATCGGAGAGTCGATCTGTGTTTAGGGATACTTTAAGGTACATTGGCCTTTTTCCTTTTTTTTTGGGGAAAATAAATACTTTCAACCTCCATGACATTGAATCCCGAAAACAATTGGTGTTTAAGAAATCAGAATAGCCATTTCCATTCCGTGGTGTATTTAACGAGAATAAAAACAGATATAACAAATTTGTGTTGATGATAATACTAAAGTGGCGTTTAAACAATTAAATCTTACTTTTGAAGTTGGCTAAATTTTTAAAAAAATTTAACACCGGGGTTGTCCACAAAGATCAAAATTTATTCCGGAAACTGCATAACTTTGGAACCTTATATCTTCTGACATGCGGGTAAAGTGCTTCCAAACTCGAATTTTACCACAATTATACTCACTCACCATAGATGTTCTTCTCTGCAATAATTGACTTTTGCGTATTTTGCTTGTTTTGTAAGAAATCGCACCATTCAAAAATGCCACAAAAAAAATAAAATTTTAAGTCTCTGTGTTATGATAGCTATTTATAGTCATTCCGATAGTCACGACAATACATAATCAATATGAAGTGTGGCATAAGGAGCAATGAACCATGTTTAAAAAAATTTAATTTTAAGGTTAATATCCATAAGAATGTACCATTATATCTACTTCTTCCTGCTAAGAATAGATTTTGAAAATTTTATCGATATATATATTACTTATATATATATATATAATATATATCTATTAATATATATCTAATATATATTTATATATCTAATAATACATTATAATATAAATATATATATATATATATGATAACCTAAGTATATAAATATAGTATTATATAATATATTATAGTATTTATTATATTAACTATATATAATTATATATACTATATATATATCGATGATATGATTATAACAATAAAAAGCTTTAAATGCAAATAATGTGTGCAATATATACGCCGTGTTATATATATATAAATATATATATTATATTACTATTATATATAATATACTAAATATATCATATTATAATATAATATTAGTATAGATATATAGATAGTATTTATATAATATTATTATTTATATATATCTATAATATTAAGTAATTATTATATATATAATATATTATATATATACTATATTAGTACTAGATATATATTATTATAATTATAATAACTGGCATATGATATATTATATATATATATTATATAATATATATATTATATCCTTATTAATTATTATATATTATATATCATATATAATATATATATA